>SKCR01040245.1:0-110859 GCA_019454045.1 Zanthoxylum bungeanum
TGGTAATGATATAATTTATTACTTGTTAAGTCGGTTACTAAATCGAAAGTATATTTAAATAGTTTATTTTAGTACTATATTGAATGTAATTTGTTAACTGTTAAAAAAAATTAATAATTTTTTTGACGTTTAGATTGAGGCGCCTGCCTCGCCGTCTCAAGGCGGTCTGCCTCGTGCCTCAAAGGCTGACCGCCTCGAGACGTTATCTATATTTTTTAACATTGATTCTTTGTCACAAATTTGAACTTTTATTATTTGGTATAAATTTTTATTACTATCCAAAAAAAGAATAACAAAAGGGGATTTGGTATTTGATATACCCAAATCGGATCATTGACTTGATCATTGTGTATTTATCTTGTAAAGACGTGTTACTAATGGGTATTGTTACTAGGGTCACGAATTTTCAGTTACACATGGCTAGCAGAAGTATCACAATGTCGAAACAAAATGTTATCGTACTTGAGTACGCTGCAATTGGCCAAGTTTCTCAAGGAAACCTCTCTGGGTCATTTGGAAGGAGAAACTGAAGCGGCTTGGCAATTGTGGGTTGAGGCATGGTCACAAAAGGTGACTTCTTGTGCAATCTTAACAATATCCTATACAATGTGTGTACCAAGGCATGACTTCTGCGAAGATTCTTTGGGAATCACTTGAGAATAAGTATAAAATAGAGGATTCCAGACAAAAGAAATTTATTCTGGGTTGGTTTCAGAACTACAAAATGATAGATTTAAGAATGATGATGTCTCAATTGAGTGAACTACAACTAATCATTCATAAAATATTGGATAAGGCGATGAAACTCTATGAGACGTTTCAGAGTGTCACAATCATTGAGAAGTTGTCTCTACCATGGAAGGACTTTAGGAGCTATCTGAAACATAAGAAAAAACATATGAGCCTTGAAGATTTAGATGTTCGATAATGAATCGAAGAGGACAACATGAAGTCCGAGAAGGCCAACTATTAGAGCATAGAGTCTAAGGCGAACATCGTTGAGGGTGGAAAGAGTATTAAAAAGAGAAAGAACAGTGGAGCTAGTTCTTCCCAATGTGAAGTGCTTCGTCTTTGGGAAAGGTGGTCACATGACAAAGGACTGTAGAAACAAGAAGACTCACAACAAGGGCAAAAAGAAGAAAAATGAGGCCTATTAATTGAAAATGAGCTGATGACTGATGAAACTTCTAGGTGAACCTTTCAGTAGTTTTGACAAAAGCCAACTTGGTTGGTAACCCGAGAGAGTGATGGATAGACACCAGGCTACTCGTCATATATGTGCTGACAGTAAGATGTTTTCTTCCTATCAGAAAATCGAGGGTAGCGATCATCTGACTATGGGGAACTCGTCTACGTCCAGGGTGATTGGACAAGGCATATAACCTTGAAGATGACATTTGAGAATGAGCTTACACTGAAGAATGTTTTGCATGTTCCGGATATTCAAAAGAACTTGGTTTCGGGTTTCCTTCTCAGCAAGAATGACTTTAAGCTTGTATTTGTTTCTGATAAATTTGTATTGACAAAAAATGATGTATATGTTGATAAAGGGTACCTCACAGAAGGACTTTTTAAATTTAATGTAATAACTGTGATAAGCAGTGACATAAATGATAATAAAATGATATATATGTTGGTAAAGAGTACCTCACAGAAGAGCTCTTTAAATTTAATTTGATGTATATTTTCCCTCCAAATCCGATGGGTTGGCATAGCTGCTACAGTGAATTGGGGAGTTGCAGAAGTGATGGAAGGATTAAGAACGGTCAATTTCGCATGATGAAGGTTCAAGTAAATGATTAGATATATTTACTCCCATTGGAAATATGGTAAACGGTCAATTTCGCATGGGTTGATAATTATTTCTCTCTTTTAACCATCTCGCTCATTGCTCCATATCATAAATAATATACTGTTGAGTGAGAAAAGAAAACATCAGTTTTTTTTTTTTTTAATCTACAAAATAAAAAAGACAAAAAAAAACAAAACTAATAATTAAGACAAGCCATCTAGAATAAAAATTACTAATAAAGCACCTTTTCGAAAGTCGTAACTATATGATCACCAAACAAACTTAAAAGTTCAAAGTTTTTATGATGAAGCTAACAGTTTTCCATTGAGGAAAAAAAAACAAAAGAGTAACCATGTTCGAATTACAGTTTCATATACAGGCCTGCAAATAACAGGCAAATCCAAAACATCTATCATTTACATGGAAATATGTTTGGTGTATATGAGGAAGGCTCATAAATACAGTAACTATCTGTCCCAAGCAGAAAAGCTTACCAGAATTTACATCCATGGACTCCTCATTTATCGACACCCTCATCGAGGCCTGTGGAACTAATCATCACATTAGAATCAATCTGCTTGTCAAACTTCTTCCTCCTCCTGGCCTCAAACTCTTGGAATCCTTCCATCTAAAATTTTAATGTCATAAAATTTACTTTTTGTAAACACATACTGGATGCGGAGACTTTGCATAGAACTTGAAAAGCATATGTCAAACAGTGATTAGAAAGCAGCATCTTACCTGCTGAAATTGATCCATGGAAATAGGATTGTTATGCAGCGAAATATTCTGCAGAGCTTTGCAGTCTGTCAATAGATTAGCAGGTATCTGTAAGACGACACGAGAGATTGACTGAGATAATTCCCAAATAATAGATCTTGACATAAATCATATAACTTAGTAGGACGAGGAAATATAAAATCTTGAAATGTTGCTTTGAGTGGTAAAATGCTGGCAGTCAAGTGCTGCCGACAGAAGAAAATTATGGAAAGATATTGCTCTTCTATGGGAATTTCTGATTAATGCTTTAACTATCACGCAAATATGAAATTATTGGAACAGTAATTAGAAAAATAAATGGAAAAGAAAGACATCCCTGATAAACTAATTGAATTTACTGTCATATATGTAATCAATAGCTCACAATAATATATCTGTGAGGCAACTACCTGGCTGACATTATTATTGTTTAAGCAAAGCGACTTCAAGTGAATGAGATTACAAATCGATGCAGGAAGATCCCCGATAAGATTATCTGCAAGTTCCAAAATATCATTAATAATATAATAATGTCACCCCAGCATCAGCACCACATAAAAAACAAAGCAGTAAGGAAAAGATAAAAACAAGTGCCATGAGGAGAGCAGAATAAACTAGGAATTAGATCAGTTCCAGAGATAAAAAAGGCACTAGTCTAAGAACTAGACAACTACTTCCATAGATGATTTTTAGATGCTAAAATGTCAAATGTCCGAAATTTCAACTTGCACATGTTAAATAAATTTTATATGAACCGTACCACCTGAAAGAACACAAGCCAATATATATCCCTCCAAATACCATCAAGTGTTCAAATTAGAAAAGAATTAATCCAACACTAGCAAAATTACTGGATTAGACACAACTGAAGAGAAATTTATTATATTATGGGCACATTCGACAATAATCCTTAACCGTCTTATCATGATAAATAAAGATTCATGCACGGAGCATTGAACATCAAATTTGCTGGCAATTCCTAGTCAATTAATCATTATCTCCTGTGGTAAAACACCAACCTTGGGACTTTATTATTGAATTTTCATTGCTGAGCATATTCTATGGAACACTATCGGTTGTTATCTTCTCATCAAGCTACTATATCAGTGGCAACTAATTAGGTACCAACAATTACGCTCCCATGGACAAATTAAAATAACAAAGTAGCATATTTTAGAAAGAAAAAAAAGAAAAAGAAAATTGATGTATCTAATAGCAACATTTCAAGAAAACCACATATTCTAAACTATATCTAATAGCTAGAAACGTGCATAGTGGGCAGCAACTAAAAGAATAAAGAAAAGTGATTCAGGTACCATTTGCTTGTAATTCCTCCAAAGAGTAGCAACTCCCGATTGATTCTGGAAGAGACTTTAACTTATTGTTTGACACATTTAAAAGAACCAACTGCATAAACAGACAATCCAAATTAGTTATTGGAACTTAAAGAGAAATGCTAAATCAATCATGTCCCAAATAGAAGTACAACTAGACAAAAATATTTGCACCCAGAAGGCAAAAAAAAAAAAGCAGTTAATATCTAGTTAGCTCCATTAATCGATTAACACAATAACTCCCAACTTCAACTATCAATTCTACAATACAAAAAGTTCACCTAACCAACACAAAGGAATAACTATGCTAGAAGGGATTTCAATACAAAATTACTCTGTCATTGACTCATAATCACAGAAGTAATAGAAAAATCTAATTCAAGTCCATCTTGCGTTATCCGACAATAGAAGGCTTTCAAGAATTCTCCCGAATAGGCATTATTAGGCTGTACTTCCCAACTATAAGATCTCCCTTCAAGGATGAAATTTTACTTCAATGATCTTAGGAATCAAGGACAAATGGACATCAAATCTTTTTAAATCACAAAGAAAATACATCCAATCCTTTCTCAATGCCATTGCAATAGATATTGCCACTGAGGTAAGCTGCCTCTCCTCAAGGAATTGCTAACTCATGCTTGTAAACTTTAAGGAAGTTTAGACTGTATGAAGCAATAATTTAAAAGATCTATCTTGGTGATTAAGTTCCAGAATTTACACTACTAAGGAGGCATACATGTAAGTTTCAAGTTCCACAATTTAACCCTTAGCACAAATGCAAATATATGTTGATTGCAAAAGAGCTGCATATAATTATTTTTCCACTAAGTATACAACTTACATTGCGCAAGCTCCCAATAGTTTCAGGCAAGCACGTTAGCATATTTCCTAAAATGGATAAGCGCTCAAGCCTCACCAACTGGCCCACTAGACACAGAAAAATCAAATTTAGTAAGGCATTGAAACTACAGTAATGTAAGATCTCTTACTCATTTAGAGAAGGATATTTACATTCATCAGGCAAGGAAGTAATTCGGTTCCCATCAAGCGTCATCACTTTCAGAGATTGAAGTTTCCCCAGATTTACTGGCAGTCGCTCAATAAGATTATCATCTAAAACCTGAAAAAAGAAAAAATACTTTAGCCAAGTTTTCCCTAACATGAAAAAGATTAAAAGACCACTATTCATTGAACACATTATTAAAATTACCATGAATGTTAATAACTATATGCAGACTCTAATGTCGTAACTCATAAATCATAAGGGCTATATAATATATAAGCTTTTCTTAATCTAGTGATGTCTCCAAAAGCAACGTTTCTACCAGGAAAACTGCAAATCACATAAGATCAATTTTGAAGATAAAACTAAATATGTTGCCAATCCAAAGTCGAAGCAAAGAATATATACACACACTCTCTTGACTTGACTTGGTTAAAATGGAGTTGTAATTCCATTATAATCAGCGTTTGGCTGCAAAATTAGCATTTCATCTCTGTTCAACAAGCAGTAAAAAGGAAATTTGAAGCTTTGAAATTTCTTAAATATGGTTAAATAATTTTGATAGTTTCATACTAGTTCTTTTAAATTACGTCTCCAGAACAGAGCTACATTAAAGGAACATTGATGTGAAACGCAATGCTCACCAGGCGCTGCATGTTGATTAATATACTGATCTCCATGGGAATGTCAACTGCAGAGAGAAGGGGGAAATGGGATCAGATCATCAAATACACTCTAAGACAGAAGCTGAGGATAGCAGAGGTTCAGTATATTTGATGAAGCAAATATTATGGATGTATTGGTTCCTCAATACTGATTGAGAAAAATAAAAAACAGCATTACCTATTTTGTTGTGTGTCAAGTCAAGAGTGCGCACGGATTTGTCCAGATTAAGAACATCATCTGGAAATGTCTATTCAAGGAAAAATATAAGGTAAGTATATAACACCAAAAGTACACACACATATATATATATAAAAGCATCAACAAGAGAAGCCAGATAAACAGCTGTAATTTAACAGTTTTACAGCATCATACCAACACCATCATTATTGTTTGCCACACTGGCACTTGCCAAATGTGATGTTAAGTACACTTTCAAATCATGCATAGACGAGTTACAAACAGGGTTTAGTTTTCACGTTTCTTATTCTTCTTTAAATATAACATTTGAAACTAATATAACCTAAACGGCAAACCCTGCCTCAGCCCACCAATTAATTCTTAAGTCAGAGCCCAAGCGCAACTATGGCTTCAATGCAATAACAATTAAACCTATCATTCATTTTACAGACAAGTATATAGCACTACTTATTTTTCGCCAAATTTTCTAGGCCATGAGTGAAGCTTACATTCTTTCACCTGAACTTTGCTTTACATCTAGTAACAACCTACACAAGCTTCTACCTTCATTTATTGACCAATGTCAAATGCCCTCTGGCTACACCCCATAAAGGCACATCTATAAACACAAACAACATTCCACTTCCATGTTGCATAGTACATAATCCAGAATCTCACAGCTCAGCAAGAAAACAAACTACCCGGGAATGCAAAACATACACTTACTGGCAAGTGGCACCGTATATATCCCCTATTTTAATTTGCTGGATTGCATAGCACAATTGTTGGCTTGTTGCTTACTTCAAAAACTGAAATACGACGTGGACAACAAAATGATCCCCTAATTATAAAACCCCACAAAATGAAACAGGAAAAAAACCATTGATTTAGTAAAATCATTCACTAAAATCACAAGCGCACACTGTTAATTAAAACCCTTCTCAAGAACAATCACAACCCAGCAACCAAATACTAGATATACACACGCATAAGCTCATAACACACATACATATTTGATCCGATTAAAAACAGATTATGAAATTTACGTGAATTAAATTTTTTTTTTTTTTTAAAATAAAAACAAAAAGCAGCTTACCTTCAATTTGGCGTCACGCAAGGCAACAATGCCCGTTGATCGCCATCGAGAAACCTGATTGGCTTTCAACTCGGCGCTTTTGCTCGTACAACAGCCCATGTTAATAAATCAGCTAATAAAGAAAAAACAAATGATGATCGAGGGAGAAGAAAGCCTGAAAGTGAATATAATAAAGAAGCGGATTTTGATTTAAGGAATTTTAATGAAATGGGACATCATGGTTCTCGTTGCAGAGGTTTTTGTTTCGGTGGGGTCCGGTCCATCTATTTGTAATTTGGATATGAAACCGCGTGTCGTAATATTTTATTTTTTGCTAATTTTTTAAAATTGATATTATTGTTGGGCGTTACTAGCGTACCCAGAGGGACGTCAGCAATACCAAAATAAAAAAAAAATTAAAAAAAAAAAGGGAACACGGTTGCAGCCAGTTGTTTTTCAAAAAATATATATATAAATATTATTTTTTAATAAAAAAATTATAAAATATTTATAAAAATAATATAATATAAAAATTTTGTTGCATGTTATTATTAAAAATTACAAGTATAATGATTACAGTTGCATGTTTATTGTAAAAAATTTCATAATAGAAAATGTTTCGTATTTTTTGGCACAAGTTGCATTTCTAATGGTATTAATAGCATGTACAATGGTGATAGTTACATGTGCGGTTTTCGAGGCAGATTCAATTTCATGTTAATGCTAAAATTTTCAAGAATAATGGTTGTAGTTGCAATTATAATGGTAAATGTTTCAAATTATAAAATATTTCATGTTTATGGTAGGACGTTGCATTTCTAATGATATTAATTGCATATTCAATTGTCATAGTTACATGTGCGGTTTTCGAGGCAGATGCAATTGCATGTTATTGTAAAATTTCAAGTCTAATGGTTTCATGTTGCATGTTTATTGTTAAAGGTTTCATATTATAAATATTACATATTTATTGGTAAATGTTGCAAGTGTAATGGTAGAAATTGCATATTCAATGGTGATAGTTACATGTGCGTTTTTCGAGGTAGATTCAATTGCGTGTTATTGCTAAAATTTCAAGTCCAATGGTTTCATGTTGCACGTTTATTGTTAAAGGTTTCATATTAGAAATATTACATATTTATTGGTGAATGTTGCAAGTGTAATGGTAGAAGTTGCATATTCAATGGTGATAGTTACATGTGCGTTTTTCGAGGTAGATTCCATTGTATGTTAATGCTAAAATTTCAAGTTCAATGGTTTCATGTTGCATGTTTATTGTTAAAGGTTTCATATTAGAAATATTACATATTTATTGGTGAAAGTTGCAAGTCTAATGGTATAAGTTGCATATTCAATGGTGATAGTTACATGTGCGTTTTTCGAGGTAGATTCTATTGCATGTTAATGCTAAAATTTCAAGTACAATGGTTTCATGTTGCATGTTTATTGTTAAATGTTTCATATTAAAAATATTACATATTTATTGGTGAATGTTGCAAGTGTAATGGTAGAAGTTGCATATTCAATGATGATAGTTACATGTGCGTTTTTCGAGGTAGATTCCATTGCATGTTATTACTAAAATTTCAAGTCCAATGGTTTCATGTTGCATATTTATTGTTAAAGGTTTCATATTAGAAATATTACATATTTATTGGTGTTAAAGTTGCAAGTCTAATGGAATAAGTTGCATATTCAATTGTGATAGTTACATTTGCGTTTTTCGAGGTAGATTCCATTGCATGTTAATGCTAAAATTTCAAGTCCAATGGTTTCATGTTGCATGTTTATTGTTAAATGTTTCATATTAGAAATATTACATATTTATTGGTGAATGTTGCAAGTGTAATGGTATAGAGGTTGCATATTCAATGGTGATAGTTACATGTGCGTTTTTCGAGGTATATTACATTGCATGTTAATGCTAAAATTTTAAGTCATATGGTTTCATGTTGCATGTTTATTGTTAAATATTTCATATTAGAAATATTACATATTTATTGGTGAATGTTGCAAGTGTAATGGTAAAAGTTGCATATTTAATGGTGATAGTTACATGTGCGTTTTTCGAGGTAGATTTCATTGCATGTTATTGCTAAAATTTCAAGTCCAATGGTTTCATGTTGCATGTTTATTGTTAAAGGTTTCATATTAGAAATATTACATATTTATTGGTGAATGTTGCAAGTCTAATGGTATAAGTTTCATATTCAATGGTGATAGTTACATATGCGTTTTTCGAGGTATATTACATTGCATTTTAATGCTAAAATTTTAAGTCCTATGGTTTCATGTTGCATGTTTATTGTTAAATATTTCATATTAGAAATATTACATATTTATTGGTGAATGTTGCAAGTGTAATGGTAGAAGTTGTATATTCAATGGTGATAGTTACATGTGCGTTTTTCGAGGTAGATTTCATTGCATGATATTGCTAAAATTTCAAGTCCAATGGTTTCATGTTGCATGTTTATTGTTAAAGGTTTCATATTAGAAATATTACATATTTATTGGTGAATGTTGCAAGTCTAATGGTAAAAGTTTCATATTCAATGGTGATAGTTACATATGCGTTTTTCGAGGTATATTACATTGCATTTTAATGCTAAAATTTTAAGTCCTATGGTTTCATGTTGCATGTTTATTGTTAAATTTTCATATTAAAATATTACATATTTATTGGTGAATGTTGCAAGTGTAATGGTAGAAGTTGCATATTCAATGGTGATAGTTACATGTGCGTTTTTCGAGGTAGATTTCATTGCATGTTATTGCTAAAATTTCAAGTTCAATGTTTCATGTTGCATGTTTATTGTTAAAGGTTTCATATTAGAAATATTACATATTTATTGGTGAATGTTGCAAGTCTAATGGTATAAGTTGCATATTCAATGATGATAGTTACATATGCGTTTTTCGAGGTAGATTTCATTGCATGTTAATGCTAAAATTGCAAGTCCAATGGTTTCATGTTGCATGTTTATTGTTAAATGTTTCATATTAGAAATATTACATATTTATTGGTGAATGTTGCATGTCTAATGGTATAAGTTGCATATTCAATGGTGATAGTTACATGCGCATTTTTCGAGGTAGATTTCATTGCATGTTAATGCTAAAATTTCAAGTCCAATGATTTCATGTTGCATGTTTTATTGTTAAATGTTTCATATTCGAAATTTGTGATCTTTGTTGTTAAAAATTCATATTAGTTGCATAATGAATGGTGTTTATTGCATGTTTCATGGTCATTATTTAATTTTTGTATTTGAAGCATAAAATATTTATTGCATATTTTGTGGTTGAAAGTTGCATCTCAATGATGAAATTGCATATCAATGGTGTCAAGTTTCATGTTATTGGTCATATCTAACTATTACTTTTTATTCAATATCATGTTTAATGCTTCGATTTCGATCACGATTTCTATCTTGATTTCATGTTTAATGGTTATAAGTGAATACAAAAAGATGAAACATCACAATTGAATGAGCACAAGTTAATAATGTTGATATTTACTTATAATATTCACTAGTTACATATGTTAATGAGCATGTACATGAGTTGTATACTTATTGTTTCCATTTATATTTTTTATTCACTTCGGCAGTTAATGAGCATGAAGAGAAATTTTTTAATGTTGATATTTACTTAGAATTAGGTACGTCAAAGGTTGTATATCCGATCATTTCCGACGAAATCGAAATCAAATTAACTACTTAATATTTTTATTAATTACACATTTATTTACTAAATTTAATGAGCATGAAGAAATTATTGAAGTTATTTTGAGAGCCTATAAATTCAATTATATTGAGAATTTGGTTATAATTAATAGTATTTCGGAATTTCACTAAAGTTAATGAGCATGATGAAAGAGAATTTTTAAAATTTTTTAATTAATTTTTATTTAATATGAAAGGCAATGAGTATGAATTGAATTTTTATTAATTACATAAGATGAACATTTTTTAAATTATATTTGTTACCTTGTATTTTTTATTTTACTTGATATAATTATCATCGACGCAAATGTGTGAGAGTTTAAATTCATACTTGTCTCATTTCCTTAAAGTGAAATTGAAATTGTATGATTTTATTCGACAAATATATCGTGCATTAGACTGCATATGGCATAAAGAAACAAAAGATGAGTTTCTTTTTTTTACTAATATTCATTTCTTCAATCTCAAGATAACAAATAATACAACAATGTGCATTATGAGACTCAAGCAAACCATTACCAAACTTATCAACCAAAATATGCAATTCACTCTGCTTATTTCTCAAATCTACATAGCAAATGAACCATATCTATATATACCAAATGAGACCAGCTCTAAAAGGTAGCTTCTTGATTTTCTTTTCTCTTTTACTTGAAGTCAACTAATAAAGGAATTATTGATGACCAAGTCAACTAATGGGCACACTGGAGGTGTTAGGCATGCGGTTGTAAGGTTTTGCTTCTTGTGGCAGCATAGGGCTAGTTTGCATTGTGCACACATCTGGTGGCCACAATCTTGTGCATTGTGCACACACCTGCTCAAAGCATATGCAGCACAGCTCGTATCGCTAGCCTGAATTGAAAGAGAACAAATCAATCTCATCTTTTTCAAAAATCAACAAAAATTAAAATAAAAAGTTCACAAAATTACAAGAGGAAATAAAATAGATGACGAATTGTAAGGTAAAACAGATTGGCTTCAATTATTATTGGTTAAAGTTTGCAATTTTTGGTCATCTAATGAAGAGAACAAGCATAATCCAATGTTTAACAAAGTACAACCATAAACTTTTATGCACTTAAGATTAGGTTGATTGGGAGGTGACATAAAGTTCACCAACTTAGCATGCATCAAACAAGCATATGATCAAGAAGTACAGTAACGAAGAAGTGGCTGAAACTTTGGCTTAACATGTCTTATAAAGCATATATTACCTTGCCAATTAAATGACCATAGCTCAATGAGTAATTTAACTTCAGTAGTCACAAGAATCTCCAACGATAAACCAGTAGTAAGTCAAATAGCAATAAGGCAAGTACATGACACATATGTTTTGTTGTCTGGATCAACAATGATAAATTTGAAGAGAACATTATACCTGATTGAGCATCCACTTAAAGCCAACAGCTGTAGAGCACTCATTCTTCGAAGCACTAGTAAACCAATCCAAGTTGTAAACTGCATCTAGAGTCTTTATAATATAAGAAATATTTTTCCTCCGATCCATAACAGAAAAAATCTCCCCATTTGAACTCACATTCATATGATTATTTAACAAGGTATCAAACCATCCACTTCCTGATCTTTGTATTGATATTATGGCAAATAATCATACATGATTATGTGCACATTCAGTCCTGTTAAGAAAACCAAAATAAAACATGCTGAAATCAGGTTACAAATCCAGAATTAAAAAAATAGTTAATTTTTTGTTACCTATTAAAAGTTTGGGGGTTTTGAGTAATGCAAGCGAGGGAACTCCAACTGTTTGGTGCCATTATTACCATGAATTTTAAAGTTCAAACTAGGGTTTTGATGAAGCACACGGGGAATTTCTAGATGTTCGGTGTCATTATTGCCTGGAATTTCTCTCTGTTTGATTCCATACTGAATATAAGATCCTCCAATGAATTGGAAGTTTTGAAATTGAATTCTGGGGCCAATGCTCATTTGCTTTAAACGGATTTAACATAATAAAATGCCACAGACCACAGCAAATACTAAACTGTAAACCTACCAACCGTAACAACAATGGAGATTTCTTTGAAGGCTTTATAATTAGAAAATCTTGTGAAACATAAAATAATCAAATATGTCAAATTTCATGAGGATAAAATTAACAGAAATTTCCAATCAAATTTGATCCAAGTTATTACAAGTAAAGAGAACAAGTGAAAAGAGAGAGAGATGTTTAAGTGTTAGGGATAATAATATGACTAAATCAACAGAAACCCAAAAAAAAAAATGAAACTTGCGAACAACCCAAATAAGATTAAAGCAAAAGAACCTATAAAAAAAAAAGGCAATGTCGGTTTGACAGAGAAAGGGTCACACAAAGAACTCAGAAAATGCAATTATCTATTGATATCTAAATGAGCAAAAACCAAACTTTATTGTCAAAACCCAGATCAGAGCATGCACAGAGGAACACAAATGGCACAAAAGTTGAACAAGAAATTTCTAAAATAGAAATGAAAAAAATGCTATTTTTCTTATGAACATATAATAAAACTATGAAAAGTTACCATCTTCCACAAAAATAAGAAACAAACAAGCGTACCTTGTTGGATAATATAAAGTACTCTGCCATGACTATTTCCAGGAACTAGTTAAGAGAATCACAATTCACAAGCCCACCCAGCAAACTTCAACCAAAAAGTAAACCCTCTTCTTCTTGTATCGCAATTTTACGGCACAAATTTAGGGAAACATTTACTGTTGAGAGAGAGAGACAGATCTGAAGTGAGAGGAGTTTTTATTTTTCATGCATATTACCGGCTTGTCCGGTTTTTCCCTTTTTTTTTTTTTTTTGCTGACCGTTATAGTGATCCAACGGTGAAGAACCCTGGGGTATGTCAACAAAAAGTAAATACTAAATATATTCACTTTTTATTGTTATTTAATTAAATTTAAGTCAGAATCTTGTTTAAAGGAAATTATCAAGGTTTGCTTAAATGAAGTGCTTAAAAAAATTGTTTGAAAGTAATATTTGTAAATCAAATCGAAATTTTTTAAAATATATATATATATATAATAAAAACTCATTTGTGCTTGCTTTTCAAAGAAAGAAAAATTCAATGTATTTAGTAATTAGTATTTTCTTTCCAAATATATGTGGAAGGATTACTATGATTTGACCACAATATATGTGATATTATAGACCAATTGTATATATATGCAACAGTTAAAGATTCGCTGAGCTCGGCTTCTTAAAATATGCGGCCTTAATAGTTTTGAGAAAATAAAGATATGATTTTTTTTTTTTTTATTTTTTTTTGTAAATGCTGCTGAATACTCTATATATTTGCTAAATAAATTATTTATAAGAGATGACTTTATATAGTCTTGAGAATATAATCAATTAGTAAAGAAAATATTACACATAAATACTAATTGTTCTAACAATTAATCTAATTATTATTGTTGATGGTATTTTCAGGTCCTATGTTATTTAAGGAATACGACAGGGGTAAGAGGGTAAATTCCCTTCTTGGTCAAGATCATTAAAACCGACCCGACCACTATACAGTGAGAGACCGAGCACTTGATGATTGGTGACCGATCACTTTGGCTCGGATAACCGGGCATTATAAGATCGGCAGAAGTATTTTCAGTTCAAAGGACTATCATGACCGACCTCATGAAGACCGACCAGATAGCGAGACATGCTCAGGAAGATAAGGCATCCTATTTTCTCGGATAAGATGACAAATTATCCTACTTTCATAGGGAGAACTGATGAATCAGTGTCTTAATAGGACAAAAGGAGTAAAGGTAGTTTTAAATTAAGGAATCATTGTAAAAGAAGAAATCTGATTTCTACACTATTATAAATAGGAGGGTAGATAATGCTTAAGGGGCATCAGAATCAATATCAAGATAATTGCGATCAGACTTGTAAACACAAAGAAATAGCAGAGAAACATATCTCGGTAATAAAAGTATTTTTCGGTTTGTGTCCGTGGACGTAGGTTGAATCTGATCCACCGAACCACGTTAAATCTCCTTATTGATTGGCGTATTCATCTGTCTTTTGCTAAGTTTGCTTTTGGTTCCCCTATAACCGAACAAATTCACTATTGAGGGAGGATTGACCTGGGGTAATATTCCCTTATTGCCCTGAGACCAAAATCAGCCATCAACAGTTGGCGCCGTCTGTGGGGAATCCAACAAAAAGCAGCACACGTAGTAAGACAATGGCAGAAGACGGAAATCACCAATCATCAGGAAGTCCAACTACGGACTGGGTAGAGAAGATAGAAGAAAATATGAGGAAAAAAATGGAGGAAAACCAAGCCCTTCTGAAATCCATGATGGACCGACTAGAAAGGGTGGAAGGGAGGAACAACGAAAGATTTGAAGCCGGAACCAGTCAGAGAAGATGTGAGACGGCGGACGAAAAAAAGGTTGTAGATACAAGTGAAGACGATAGACCCAGAAGGAGGGACCCCTACGGGATAAAATCCGTAGTGGTAGAAAAAGATTCACAAACAGAGAACACATGGGAAGAAGAAGAGGGAAGACAGCTGCCAGATTCCTTCTATGATAGCCCCCGAAACATCAGAAGGGAAAAAATGAAGTATGACGAGGCTGAACGAGAGAACTCAATTCATGAGGAGCGACATGCCCGGGGAAATAGACACAAAGAAGGCCGCAGGGGGCGGCATGGCAACTCAGATAGTAACATGAGGTCTTGGTTGAGGAAAGAGATGGCCAAGTGGGGAGTAAACCTCAAGACCGATGCAGGAGATGCCCGGGACGGTGAGGAGGAATCCCCCCTCGCAGAAGAAATAAGGTCGGAAAAATTCCCGAGACAATTCAGCATGTCTACCATGACACCCTACAAGGGCCATACTGACCCAAAATCCCATATTGAAAGCTTTGTCCTATTAATGGAAGTCCAAGGAGTAGTGGGGGATGTCGTTTGCAAAGTATTCCCCCTAACCTTAGGCGGATCCGCCATTCTATGGTACAGAAGTCTAGCCCAGGGAGCATCTGCAACTTCGCGCAACTCAAAAAATCGTTTGTGCGGCACTTCAAAGGAGTCTGCGTTCCTAAGAAGACAATTGAGGAGTTAAGACTCATGAAGCAGAGATATGACGAGCCCCTGAAGGCCTTCATCGAAAGATACCATAATATGGTGCTCGAGGTAAGGGGATATGAGTCCCTCGAGGCTTGAAACTTGGAAAGTTTAAGGGGGGCCTTAAGGGTCGGAAAGCTGTGGACTCACCTAAGAATCCAAGATACGCCGGATTATGCAACCACCCTGGAAATAGCCCGGAAGTTCGTTTTGTTAGAGAACGAAGAGAAAATCTCCCGGAGAGGGACATCTATCAGGAGAGGATAATAAGGGCATAGGCCCCCCGCCGGCCTGATAGGGAGTTCAAAAAACCACCCCCGAGACGCAAGGAATTCAAGCCAATACCTCGAAACAACCAGGAAAGAGAAATCCCGAACCAAGTAAACCATGTAGTCAGGGAAGAAACATACATTCCTCTGAACAAGCTACTAGGACAAATCGTCATGGAGATCCAGGAAAAATGCCTCTTGATAGAACCTAACCTCAGGAGATTTCCCCAGATAAGAGAAATAAAACGTCCTATTGCGTTCAGAGGACATCCGACGGACGAGTGCAAAGACTTGCGGGAACAAATGGAAGACCTGGCTCGGAATTGATATTTAAATAAATACATTGACCATGAGGTTATGGCGGCTAGACAAAGGGCACAGCGCCGACAAGTAAATATCATCGCAGGAGGGAAAACACTGGCAGGAGATTCTAACCAGTCCAGAAAAAACTACAAGCCGGGCTCGGAGGTCGGAGGTACTGGAAGCGGAACAATCCTCGGGAATACAAGGTGGTCGGTCGGTGCCAATAATGTTCACTGACGAGGATGCCCGAGGGGTGAGTTTCCCCCACGACGATGCGTTAATAATCAAGGCAACAATCGGCGTTCAGAGGTAGACATAATCCTGGTGGATCCTGGGAGCGATGTGGATATAATCTCCAAAGAGGCTCTGGAGGGCCTTGGAGTGGAGTATGCAGCTCTGACCGACGATGGCTGATAAGTGTGGTTTATACCCACTTATTATGGTATTCTCAGCTTATTATTTTGTTATATTTCGAGATATTTAATATTATTTATAGTTTATTTCATGTTTTATTTGTAGGAGCATTAATACATGGATCTGGGAATAATTGCACGTGTTTTGGGAACTTTCAGGAAGACACAAGACGAGCAGGGAAGAATGGCGCCGAGGCGCCAAAATCCCATATAAAGTACAGAGAGAATGGCGCCACGGCGCCATTCATCAATCACAAAGGGCGCCGTGGCGCCCTAAATAATAAGAGAATTGGCGCCGAGGCGCCAATGAAGAAGGAAGGCGCCTCGGCGCCCTAAAATGTCAATTCTCATACAAAATGCCGAGGATTATGCGCCGCGGCGCTGCGAGAAGACCTGACACGTTCCGGAAAGTGATTTTAGGGTTTTTAATAATACTAATGATACCCAATGACTCCCAGACTCAACTATAAATATAACAGTTCATCCAACAACAAAGGGGAGGCTAATACACTGCGCAAAACACGAAATACATAATTTTATAGATCCAAAGAGAGGATTGAAGAGCGACAAGAGGAGACAAAGGCTTTAATATCCGGAGAGGAAGAGATTCAATTCGGGTTTTATCTTCTTATTTCTTTCTTAGAACTCTAATGATTTCCATTAAATTTAGGGCTTGATTATTTATTGTTTTATCTTTTGTCATGAATTTACTCCTTAATTTTGGAGAACGATTGTAATTGATGCTTGGACCTTGTATTTTGTTTATCAGTTTTGTAATGAAGTTTTATTAATTATTTATATTCTTTTGAGTTTAATGCTTCTTGATTGCTGGCCACAATTTGAGATGATGAATGTTTAGAATCTATCACTCGAGAGAGGGGATTTTGAATAGATCTAGAGATATAACCTAGGATTTTATAGAGTTCGAGAGAATCTGTAGTCCTTTGAAGTCGTTAATATAGAATCACAAAGCGTAATGAGTTGTTAACTATTGGATTTTTATAGAGATATCGAAGTCTATAGTTGATGATCTTTTCACTCGGCACTCGAGAGAATGAGTGTATATTTTAGGAGTCTTGACTTATAAACAATATAACTGAACAAAGATTAATTGGCATAACAAATACATAGGTGACAGCTAGGTGAAATCAGGATCCAGAATCTCTATCGTATTAGTTCCTCCTATATAATTATTTTTTTTTATATTTATTTATTTATAAAAATCTTTATTAATTGTTTTCTAAATAAAGTTAGGATTATCAATTGTAGTACTTAGTGCGAGTTAACGCAATCCCTGTGGGTTCGACACTCTAAACTCATTTATACTAAAACTTGACACCGTACACTTGCGGTACGATATAAAAATATCACAACAAGTTTTTGGCGTCGTTGCCGGGGATTGTTTGTTTAATTCACATTGATACTACTACCAAGTAATCTTAGCTTTAATTTAGATTTAGATTTTTATTTTTATTTTTATTCTTCTTTATTTTTATCTTAAGTTTTATTTTTATTTCTTATTTTTTTAATTTATTTTTAATTTATTTTATTTTATTTTATTTTATTTTTTATATTTTCCGTACGAGGTGAGTTTGAAAAGAAGCAATGGCAGATCCTGTTGGTGCACTGATAGCTCAAGTATCGTCCCTCACACTCGCCGAATGTGCAATCCAGATTTCTAATGAGAGAAAATCTACATATCCTGGGGGACCATCTATGGGTAAATCACCACAGCCTGCCAAGCTATCTTTTTCATGTCATAAGAACCGGTGGATACCAAGAAGAAAACAAATGAGATTACCCCGGTCACTACTTTTAAGCCACCATAACCATTTGGGTGGTTGCGTCTGGCTGAAGACGTTAAACTTAGCGCTGGGGAGGCAACCCTTGCATTTTTTATTATTATTTTCTTTACTTTTTATTTTATTTTATTTTATTGTGTGCTATTATTTATTTGCATGTTATTTATGCAGGTAGCACGAGACACACAACACCCGCGCAACCAAATTTCAACCAGCAAGAGTCTGATCAACTCCATGCACGGTAGTGTTGTTCCTCACTCTTGCTTGATATTTATCTTACATTGAGGACATGCAAATTTTAAGTTTGGGGGTGTTGTGCATGTTGTTTACTTGCTATTTAGTTGTTTAAATTTTGAAAAAAAAAATTTTGTTTTAGTCTTTGATAGTAAAGCATAATCTTGTGATAATAATGTTTGTTTATGGGTGAAATTTTAGAAACGATAAGTGCCTAATTACTTTATCTGATGCCTTGAATAATTGATCTATGTTTTAGACTCGTAAGCACTTAAAAATAGGTTTTTAGCAGTAAAACTTAAGTAGTTGACAAGGTGGTCAGTTGAAGAAATTGCATGTCGATGAATGACCGTTTGCTTAGATATCTATCTTGATTTGCTAGTGTTATGAAGTATGTATAGCTAAAAAAGAAAAAGAAAAAAAATGTCTCTAAAGAAAGAAAATAAACCACCTATAACCGATAAGCGTGAAGCTACCATGGGCGAGTATTAGGACCCCATGAGGAGAAATGCTACCTTTAAGGGTAGGTGAGTTGGAAAAAAAAATGCCAAAAATGAGAAAAGAAAAAAGAGACAAGAAAATATAAAGAAAAACCATACCATACCGAACACAAAATAAGGCAATTACAAAGCATAATTGAGATATCTAGGTTGGTTGTTTGACCCATCGATTCTAATTCTTAAACGAAATCATTGAGTTAGCTTACTTAAGATCAAAGCTGTGAATGAACCTTTACACACACACACCTTGAGTCTAGCTTATGTTAGACAGTAATGTCCCATAGCGTCACTATTTTGTAAATGATATTGTATTATTGTACAAAATTAACTATGTAGTAATGAAATTGCCTTTTACCGTTTTGTAATTTATTTACTTTGATATATAAATGGTAAAAGTCCCTATGATTAGTTCCGGATTGTGATGATATGAGACAGTATCAATCCATAAAGGTTTAATCATTAAATATCCCTAGTCGTAGTATTATCGAGATTGGACATCGATAATGCGGAATAGACTAGTACTACACTTGTGCATGTTGTGAGGGCACAACGGCATAGTTCTCATATATTTAAGTATTGGATACTTATGCAAGTGCGGTAGGAGGTTGTGTTTTACCGATAGTACGGAAAACAGCTTCGCTCTGGATAGACCCCGCGGAGTCCCATTGGTAGTATGTCTGCGTGTCTATGGGAGTCCGCTTCAGGGTAGGTGCATATGATCTTAACCTGAGATTTGCATCGCTAGTACTTACGACAATCGGTAAAATTTAGGTTTGGTGGTCCAGGGCTTTAACGAGTTCTGTGTATACCTCTTCTGGGTTTATCGAGAATCATAGTGTACTGGGTGTGATGTCAAGATGGAAGTATCACTTCAGACATATGGAGATGATGATCGCGAGGGATTCAGAACTAGTACTCTATAATGGTTGCAACCATCGGGATAATATGACTAGGTCAGGATTATCCGATTCAAAGAGACTGGTTGCTTGACATCCGATATGTGTTTCGGACGGGGCAGACACTTATCCAGCCCCAGCCCTAGCATGATCATCCGATACTGGTTCGATATACATATACTACGGTATGCTACGCCTGTTATAGATCTAATATTCCAGTAAGAATATTTCTAGAGAATTGGGTAGGCATGGCGTTTTGCTAGAAGCTAACCTTGTCTTGTAAATCGGTAAAAACGTAGTACTTGGTACGTACGTGTTCGAATAGTTCGACAACCGGATTTACTGCCAACATATCTAGAGGTCTCTTGGGTCGCTTCCCGAAGATTCACCGATGACGTATGATTCAAACTCGATTAATCTTGGATTAATAAAGGAGAGACTTTATCTCGGATAAAGTACTGTATAAAGAGAGAGAACGATTAATTTAGAATTAACGTAAAATTATTATATTCGATATAATAAACGGAATTCGATTTCGACGCGAAATTGAAATTAGATTTTAATTCGGGCAAACGAATTAATTTAGAATTAATTCGTTAGCGACGTAAATAATAATTTCGCTAGGCGCAATTATTTATTTAAATTCGATTTAATTAACGTCGCGACGTAAGCTCGATATTTCGGAAATATCGAACCCGAACGCGTGAGTGCACGTGGGCCCACTTTCATTTGGAAACGTGTGGGGCCCACATGACACTTGTCATTATTTGCATTATTTAATCAAGATGCAATGCATGAAGATAGTGTACAAAGCACTCAAAGGTAATGCATGGAAATTGAGTGTTAGACACTCTAAGTCTTTGCATGGTTTGTGTTATATTTATATTATTATTTAATATAATTATGACATAAATATAAATTGATTTTTGAGACAAAAATCAATGACTTCTCTCCCTCTCTAATTACCGAAACTGTGACAGTTTCTTGGCTCTCCATTTTTCAGGTTTTTGTTGCAAAAGCTTGAAGAATTTGTGTTTGTTTGGAACATAAAGACACATCTTTGGCTAGCACCATCAAGGGATCATACAAGGTGTTATGGGAAACTCATCTTAGAGCTTGGAAGGATCAACTAAAGCTTGGAGCTTCTCTTTACTGCTTGGCCGAATTCCCCACTGCACAAAGGAGCAATTTTCGCTTCATCCATAGCATCCACATTTGGCTTTTGTGAGTATTGTTTCCGCCATTACTTCAATCTAGTTCATTCTTATATATATCTTGCTTATTTTGATCTTGGGGACATGGTTATTAGATTTCCAACAATGGTATCATTGAGCCTAAAAATGCATGCAAATATATTAGGATGTTATTTGGGGAAAATTGTTTGAAGCATGATTTGATGAGTTTGCTTGATTAAATATGCTTAGATGTATGTTAAATGGATTATACATCATCAATTTCATGGAAAATGAATTGGATTAATTTTTCCAACCCCAAAGTGGCTTGGCCGAATACATGCAAGCATGAGGACTAAATGATTTTTTAATTTTAAGACATTGGATGACTTGAAATAATATGGAGATGATCATTTGTGACTTGATTGGATTGAAAACGAAATCGGAACCATATTAATCACCTTGGCCGAATGCTTGATGATGATTAGGGACTTGATTTTTTGATTAAATAATGTTGGACATGTATTTAAGATAAAAATATGATTAATAGATTAATTTGATATTTTGGGAATATTGATTTAAAGGATTAATCATGAACATACACTTTAATTAATTAAGTTATAAAATTTGGAATTTTAAAATTTAGTTAATTGGGCTTAAATTGGAATTGGGCCTAAAACTATTATATTTGGTCATAAATGGGCTTGGTTGGGCCAAGTAGATTTGGACCATTTGGATTGGATCCAAGATGGGCCTAAATCACACCATTTAAGTCCAAATGTAATAAATGGGCTTTTATGTTTAATTGGGCCTTATGGGCTTGATATTGGTTTTATGGCAAATGAGGGTGATTCCTTATTGGGCTTGGAAATTGGGTTTGACCCACATTGACCAAGGCCCAAGCCTAATGAAATCAATAGAAAGCCCATCGGACTTTAATTAAACGGACATTAGATGTTAGTTGGGCTTTGAGACCCAATAGAACTAGATTTGGAATCTAAGTTATAAAAGCACAATAAAAGTGTATATATTTAATTTAGAATTAAATAATAGGATTAGTATTGAATACGACTTAAATTGGATTTAACGAGTAGTTCGATATAATTCGTGAATTCATACCATATGTATTTATTCTCAAAACGAGTTGGACTCGCGCAAATGCAAACAATTGTTTGAACATTGTATTGTCACCTAATTAAAGACTAATTAATTGGATTTGATTGGTTGTATAACATGCCTTGAATGAATGAATGAATGTGGATGTGTTGTATGAATAGTGCATATCGGATGGATATTAGAAGGGAAGGGTAATTTTAGAAATTATTGTAAATTTGGAATTTATAAATTGGACCTGCGTGTCCAGCCTTATCTCTTTATCTCTTTGTATTCTCTTCTCACCTAATTCCCCTCAATGTAAATGAGGTTTCTCTTATTGTATTATGTAATTGGGTAGAAGTAGAATAGTGCTAGCGGGGAGAGGAAAGGGAGTGATTTGTTCTAGGAACAAGTTGTTTATATATCCATCCGCATATCACTATTATTTTACTTTACGCGCTTTATGATGTTTTAGAAGCATGCTTAAGGGTGTGTATGATGATGAGACCTAACAAAGATAAATTAATTGGTTGCCAATTACGCGAAAAATCCCTCAAACAATATTAAGCGATTTTCCTTCCGTTGAATGATTCTTTCTCAAGATCCGAAATTGGCATTGGTTTGTTGGCCAAAGTCAAGACCTTTGTCAATTGAGGATGTGTTTGAATCATGAGAGTTTTGTTACACATCGGTGTCCTGTCCAAGTTGTGATTTGTTGGCCAAAGTCAAGATCACTTCTTGTCCATCGACATTGATTACGAAACTTTCCTTGTCAATGGGTCCCGCTTAACTGGAATCATTAGGTTTGTTGTGCCAAAGCCAAGGCTTAGTTGATTCAGAGGAAATGGTTAGGAAAATGTATTGGATACATTGACGTATGTATTAGATATATATGTTTCGGACTTGGATGTCCACCTACCGGATCTAGGAATTGGATGGGATCCAATTGATCTTCGAGATCTACCTAGTTAAATATCATACAACTTGTTGGCCAAAGTCAAGGTTGTGTGTTATTTAACGGGATCCTAGCCCACTAGGAAATTGGATTTCCCGAGTACTCAACAGAGGGTTAGAGACTTGTAGAAAATAGTGGGAGGCTAGTATTGAGTTTGCAATTTCATTCAGATACTTAGCTTTACGCGCTTACAAAATTTATTTCGTCAATTTTTTTAACATTAGTTGGACTAATAAAATGTTATTTTTCTTGTAACAGTTTGACTGTACCCATTTTATCGTTAACTAGATAGTTGGACTATCGTAGTTAAGATGGCAAGCAAGGTAAATGTCCGAGACATCATCATGGGTGAAAATGTCTTTAAGGGGATAAACTTTGCTGATTGGGAAATGAACCTAAGGATAGTCCTTGGGGCAGAGAGGATACTGTATACGATTCAGAGACCTCTCGGGCCTAAGCCCACTGAGCCACTTGAGCTGGAGTTATGGAAAACTCACAGTGATGATTGTGACACGGCTCAGTCGATCATGCTTGCTTCAATGACTCAACACTTTCGTCGCCAAAATAGGGACTTGGATCCTTATAATATGATGGCAAGATTGCAAGATCTTCACCGCACTAATAAGCGGATGGCGAGGTACGAGTTAGTGAAGAAAATCTTTCGCTCCCGTATGACTGATGGTAGTTCTGTTGAGGTCCATGGGACTCAAATGATAGCCGATATTGATGAACTGGCTAATATGGGTATAGTCTTGGAGTCTGAGCTGGCTATAGATGTACTTCTACAGTCACTACCCGATACTTGGAAAAGATTGTCATCAACTACAAACTGATGAATTCGGATGACACTCTTGGAGAGTTGTTGTCAATTCTCAAGGAGTCAGAGAAAGAACTTCTGAAAGGCAACAAGCGCGAGGCGCACTTTGCAACAACATCTCAAACGCCGAAAGCTGGGCTCAAGGCAACTGGGGGTGTTAAGAAGAAGAAGCATAAGAACAAAGGCAAGGCCAAGTCAACAAAGGCTTCTGGGAAGCCAAGGGACAAGTCTCAAGATGTTTGCCTGAAATGCGGCAAGAGAGGTCACTGGAAGCGTGACTGCCGCATGAACAAGGGACATAAGGAGGACATACAGGCGGGCAAGGCTCCGGCCTCAGGTATGTTTGTTATTGAGATAAATATGACTACTTCTAGTCTTAATAAAAATTGGATTTTTGATTCTGGCTGTGGTTCTCATATTTGTACTGATGTGCAGGATCTGCATGATAGCAGGAGACTGGCTTCGGGGGAGGTAGATCTACGAGTTGGAAATGGAACTTCTGTTGCTGTTTTGGCCGTAGGCACTTTTGTTTTGGAACTGCCCTCGGGGCATGTACTTAAACTATATGACTGTTATTTTGTTCCTAGTTTAACTAGGAATATTATTTCTGTATCTTTGTTAACCCAAAGGGTACACTTTTGTATTTAAAAACACCAGGTGTTATTTATATATGAATGATGCAGAAATTTGCAGTGCTGATGCAAATAATGGTCTTTATATTTTGAATATAAATGAATCTCCAAAATGTAAAATAACAAACAAAAGGCTCAAAATGAGTAATCCAAAAGAAGAAACTTATTTGTGGCATTGTCGTCTGGGACACATCAACAAGACTCGCATATCCACACTTTCGAAGAGTGGGTACTTGGACGGATTTGATCCAAATTCATATGACGTCTGCGAATCTTGTTTATTAGGCAAAATGCCTAAATCACCTTTTAGTGGTAAAGGTGAACGCGCCACTGAACTGTTAGCCCTCGTTCATAGTGACGTTTGTGGGCCCATGTCTAGCCAGGCTAGAGGTGGATATCGATACTTCGTAACCTTTACGGATGATGCATCACGTTATGGTTATGTGTATCTAATGATGCACAAGTCGGAAACTTTTGAGAAATTCAAAGAGTTTCGACACGAAGTTGAAAAACAAACAGGCAAGAGTATTAAGACATTACGGTCGGACCGTGGTGGCGAATACTTAAGTAATGAGTTTCAAGATTACTTGAAAGAATATGGTATTCTTTCACAATGGACTCCTCCTGGAACACCACAATTAAATGGTGTGTCTGAACGGAGAAACCGTACCTTGCTTGACATGGTAAGGTCGATGATGAGTCGCACTGAGCTACCTATATCCTTCTGGGGACATGCATTAGAAAGTGCAATTCTTATTTTGAATAGGGTTCCGTCAAAGTCTGTTGAACAGACTCCGTATGAGATATGGACAGGAAAGAAACCAGGTTTCTCATTCCTGAAGATTTTGGGTTGCTGGGCATACGTCAAACGTTTGGAAGGTACCAAACTTGAACCCAAATCAGATAAATGCCTATTTGTTGGATATCCTAAGGAAACCAAAGGATATTACTTCTATAACCAAAAGAGAACAAAGTATTTGTTGCTCTACATGCGGTTTTCCTTGAGAAGGAATTCCTAAATGCAGTGGTTAGTGGGAGGAAAGTAGAACTCGATGAAAGTCGTAGTGATACTGTTCCTGGCATTGAATCTAGAACGGAACATGAACAGTCCATCCAGGATGAGACTGAACCACAATCTTCAATTACACAAGGGTACGAGGTCGGAGAGAGTCAGGGTAATACCTGAGAGGTATGGATTCCTGATCTCACCTCATGTAGATATTAATCTTATTGAGGATACTGAACCGGCTACGTATGAGGAAGCGATACAGGGTATCGAATCCACTTTATGGCAAGATGCCATGAAGGCCGAAATGGATTCCATGTATACCAACCAAGTTTGGACACTGGTTGATGCACCAGAAGGCGTAAAGCCTATTGGATGCAAATGGGTCTTCAAGAAGAAGACAGACATGGATGGCAACGTTCAAACGTACAAAGCTAGGCTTGTAGCGAAGGGGTATCGTCAACAACTTGGAGTTGATTATGACGAAACTTTCTCACCCGTTGCCATGATTAAATCCATTCGGATAATGCTTGCAATAGCTGCATATTACGATTACGAAATATGGCAGATGGACGTTAAAACCGCTTTCCTTAACGGAAACCTGTTGGAGGATGTTTATATGCAACAACCTGACGGTTTTATCGCACCAAGACTTGCAAACAAGGTTTGTAAGTTAAATCGGTCCATTTATGGACTGAAGCAAGCATCGAGGTCATGGAACCAACGTTTTGATGAGGTCATAAAAGAATATGATTTCATTCAAAACGTAGATGATCCTTGTGTATATAAGAAGGTTAGTGGGAGTGCACTGACTTTTATTGTCCTTTATGTCGACGATGTATTGCTAATAGGCAATGACATTCCCATGTTAACGTCGGTGAAAGCTTGGCTTTCATTGAAATTCTCCATGAAAGATCTGGGAGAAGCAGCTTTTATTCTAGGAATAAAGATCTACCGGGATAGATCTAGAAAGCTACTTGGACTCTCCCAGAGTACATATATTGATAAAGTGTTGAAGAGATTCAACATGGATCAGTCCAAGAAGGGACTGTTGCCAACATCACATGGCGTCTTTCTATCTAGGGATATGTGTCCTAAAACACAAGATGAGAGAGACAACATGAGTCGGACTCCGTTCGCCTCGGCAGTCGGATCGATCATGTATGCCATGATATGTACACGACCTGATGTGTCCTATGCTTTGAGCATGTGCAGTCGATATCAGGCCGATCCAGGACAGGATCACTGGATGGCGGTTAAGAATATCCTTAGGTATCTTAAAAGAACTAAGGATGTTTTCTTAATCTATGGAGATGGAGAACTTGAGGTATCTGGGTATACCGATGCAAGTTTCCAAACCGACAGAGACGACTTCAAGTCGCAACAGGGTACATATTTTGCTTGAATAACGGAGCAGTGAGCTGGAAATCTTCCAAGCAAGATACTGTTGCCGATTCAACAACTGAAGCGGAGTACATTGCAGCAGCTGAAGCAGCAAAAGAGGCAGTTTGGATCCGAAAATTCCTAATTGGATTAGGAGTAGTTCCGTTAGCAGCTGAGCCCGTTCCATTGTATTGTGACAATAGCGGGGCTATAGCACAGGCTAAGGAACCAAGGTCTCATCAACGATCCAAACATGTTCTTCGACGATTCCATCTGATTCGAGAGATCATACATCGTGGCGATGTGAAGATCGAGAAGATCGCATCAGAGGATAATATTGCAGATCCGCTGACGAAGGCTATTCCTCGGGAAAAGTTTGAGCGACATGTACATAGTTCAGGTATTAGATGCTTGAGTGACTGGCTATAGGCCAAGTGGGAGATTGTTAGACAGTAATGTCCATAGCGTCACTATTTTGTAAATGATATTGTATTATTGTACAAAATTAACTATGTAGTAATGAAATTGCCTTTTACCGTTTTGTAATTATTTACTTTGATATATAAATGGTAAAAGTCCCTATGATTAGTTCCGGATTGTGATGATATGAGACAGTATCAATCCATAAAGGTTTAATCATTAAATATCCCTAGTCGTAGTATTATCGAGATTGGACATCGATAATGCGGAATAGACTAGTACTACACTTGTGCATGTTGTGAGGGCACAACGGCATAGTTCTCATATATTTAAGTATTGGATACTTATGCAAGTGCGGTAGGAGGTTGTGTTTTACCGATAGTACGGAAAACAGCTTCGCTCTGGATAGACCCCGCGGAGTCCCATTGGTAGTATGTCTGCGTGTCTATGGGAGTCCGCTTCAGGGTAGGTGCATATGATCTTAACCTGAGATTTGCATCGCTAGTACTTACGACAATCGGTAAAATTTAGGTTTGGTGGTCCAGGGCTTTAACGAGTTCTGTGTATACCTCTTCTGGGTTTATCGAGAATCATAGTGTACTGGGTGTGATGTCAAGATGGAAGTATCACTTCAGACATATGGAGATGATGATCGCGAGGGATTCAGAACTAGTACTCTATAATGGTTGCAACCATCGGGATAATATGACTAGGTCAGGATTATCCGATTCAAAGAGACTGGTTGCTTGACATCCGATATGTGTTTCGGACGGGGCAGACACTTATCCAGCCCCAGCCCTAGCATGTGATCATCCGATACTGGTTCGATATACACTATACTACGGTATGCTACGCCTGTTATAGATCTAATATTCCAGTAAGAATATTTCTAGAGAATTGGGTAGGCATGGCGTTTTGCTAGAAGCTAACCTTGTCTTGTAAATCGGTAAAAACGTAGTACTTGGTACGTACGTGTTCGAATAGTTCGACAACCGGATTTACTGCCAACATATCTAGAGGTCTCTTGGGTCGCTTCCCGAAGATTCACCGATGACGTATGATTCAAACTCGATTAATCTTGGATTAATAAAGGAGAGACTTTATCTCGGATAAAGTGCTGTATAAAGAGAGAGAACGATTAATTTAGAATTAATCGTAAAATTATTATATTCGATATAATAAACGGAATTCGATTTCGACGCGAAATTGAAATTAGATTTTAATTCGGGCAAATGAATTAATTTAGAATTAATTCGTTAGCGACGTAAATAATAATTACGCCGGCGCAATTATTTATTTAAATTCGATTTAATTAACGTCGCGACGTAAGCTCGATATTTCGGAAATATCGAACCCGAACGCGTGAGTGCACGTGGGCCCACTTTCATTTGGAAACGTGTGGGGCCCACATGACACTTGTCATTATTTGCATTATTTAATCAAGATGCAATGCATGAAGATAGTGTACAAAGCACTCAAAGGTAATGCATGGAAATTGAGTGTTAGACACTCTAAGTCTTTGCATGGTTTGTGTTATATTTATATTATTATTTAATATAATTATGACATAAATATAAATTGATTTTTGAGACAAAAATCAATGACTTCTCTCCCTCTCTAATTACCGAAACTGTGACAGTTTCTTGCTCTCCATTTTTCAGGTTTTTGTTGCAAAAGCTTGAAGAATTTGTGTTTGTTTGGAACATAAAGAACACATCTTTGGCTAGCACCATCAAGGGATCATACAAGGTGTTATGGGAAACTCATCTTAGAGCTTGGAAGGATCAACTAAAGCTTGGAGCTTCTCTTTACTGCTTGGCCGAATTCCCCACTGCACAAAGGAGCAATTTTCGCTTCATCCATAGCATCCACATTTGGCTTTTGTGAGTATTGTTTCCGCCATTACTTCAATCTAGTTCATTCTTATATATATCTTGCTTATTTTGATCTTGGGACATGGTTATTAGATTTCCAACAGCTTAGTTATTTATTCAATAATTTGGATTCGAGTTGCAATTGCGTACTTTGAAGTTCTCTAATTCATTTATAAGCTTTCTTTGAGGATATATTTATGCGTAACTATCGAGATATGTTTGTTTTTTTATTTTTGCATGATTGTGTGTGAATGACGTTTGTGGGTGTCGTCACTGTAAGCCCTCACGAGACTATAACTCGTCCACTAGGGCCGCCTAGGGGTTAAAGGCTTGTTGCATATGCTAAATGCAATCGTGATCCTACGAAAGTGGCTTAGTTAATTTAGTAATTTTTAATTATTTATTTGAATTTAGTTTTTTTATTTTATCTTTTGCTCGGGACTAGCAAAACCTTAAGTTTGAGGGTGTTTGATAAGTGTGGTTTATACCCACTTATTATGGTATTCTCAGCTTATTATTTTGTTATATTTCGAGATATTTAATATTATTTATAGTTTATTCATGTTTTATTTGTAGGAGCATTAATACATGGATCTGGGAATAATTGCACGTGTTTTGGGAACTTTCAGGAAGACACAGGACGAGCAGGGAAGAATGGCGCCGAGGCGCCAAAATCCCATATAAAGTACAGAGAGAATGGCGCCACGGCGCCATTCATCAATCACAAAGGGCGCCGTGGCTCCCTAAATAATAAGAGAATTGGCGCCGAGGCGCCAATGAAGAAGGAAGGCGCCTCGGCGCCCTAAAATGTCAATTCTCATACAAAATGCCGAGGATTATGCGCCGCGGCGCTGCGAGAAGACCTGACACGTTCCGGGAAAGTGATTTTAGGGTTTTTAATAATACTAATGATACCCAATGACTCCCAGACTCAACTATAAATATAACAGTTCATCCAACAACAAAGGGGAGGCTAATACACTGCGCCAAAACACGAAATACATAATTTTAGAGATCCAAGGAGAGGATTGAAGAGCGACAAGAGGAGACAAATGCTTTAATATCCGGAGAGGAAGAGATTCAATTCGGGTTTTATCTTCTTATTTCTTTCTTAGAACTCTAATGATTTCCATTAAATTCAGGGCTTGATTATTTATTGTTTTATCTTTTGTCATGAATTTACTCCTTAATTTTGGAGAACGATTGTAATTGATGCTTGGACCTTGTATTTTGTTTATCAGTTTTGTAATGAAGTTTTATTAATTATTTATATTCTTTTGAGTTTAATGCTTCTTGATTGCTGGCCACAATTTGAGATGATGAATGTTTAGAATCTATCACTCGAGAGAGGGGATTTTGAATAGATCTAGAGAATATAACCTAGGATTTTATAGAGTTCGAGAGAATCTGTAGTCCTTTGAAGTCGTTAATATAGAATCACAAAGCGTAATGAGTTGTTAACTATTGGATTTTTATAGAGATATCGAAGTCTATAGTTGATGATCTTTTCACTCGGCACTCGAGAGAGGGAGTGGATATTTTAGGAGTCTTGACTTATAAACAATATAACTGAACAAGAGGAATGGCATAACAAATACATAGGTGACAGCTAGGTGAAATCAGGATCCAGAATCTCTATCCTATTAGTTCCTCCTCTATAAATATTTTTATTTTTATATTTATTTATTTATAAAAATCTTTATTAATTGTTTTCTAAATAAAGTTAGGATTATCAATTGTAGTACTTAGTGCGAGTTAACGCAATCCCTGTGTGTTCGACACTCTAAACTCATTTATACTAAAACTTGACACCGTACACTTGCGGTACGATATAAAAATATCACAACAATGGCACTCCCCTATACGGCTTCGAGGGTTCAACGGTCGTCCCATTAGAGAGAATACAATTAGCAATGACGATCGGAACTCGTCCCCGGACTCGGACGATCATGATAAACTTCACGGTGGTGGACTGCATGAGCAGTTACCAAGTCATTGTCGGTCGACCTTTCATGATGAAGACAAAGGCCGCAATGTCCTGCCATTACTTAAAGTTAAAATTCCTACCCGGGAAGGGATCGGAATCATGTGCGGGAGTCAAAAGATAGCCCGGAGCTGTTTTGCCACCCTCTTCACTGGAAACCCTCTGCGTTGAAAAGAGATTACCTAAAAAAGACAAGTTAATGAAGACGGAGAAGAAGCAATGAGGAACACAGGTCCTCGTCAAATAAAAGTTGCCCGATAGGGGCGGGTCGAAAAACTAGAAGAAACAGAACTTTTCGGACCTGGGAAGAGCGTAAAGATATGGGGAAACTTAGACGAAACCCTGAAACAGGGCCTGCTGAGGTGTCTAAAGGAAGTACCGGACGTCTTCGCATGGGGGGCACGACGACATGCCTGAGATTGATCCGAAATTCATCAATCACCGCTTGGCAGTAAAAACCCGTCACACAAGCCAGTCAAGTAGAAAAGAAGAACCTTCAATCAGGAACGGTGCAGGACAATAGTGACCGAGGTGGACAAAATTATTGAAAGCTGGTTTCATCAGAGAAGTAAAAATTACCCAGAGTGGGTATCAAATGTGGTATTGGTGAAGAAGTCAAAACGGAAAGTGGAGGATGTGTGTGGATTTCACCGACCTGAACAAGGCATGCCCGAAAGACAGCTTCCCACTACCAAACATAGATCAACTAGTAGATACAACAGCCTGCCAGGGACTGCTAAGCTTTATGGATGCCTTCTCAATACAACCAGGGTCAAAGATGCACCATTCGGACGAGGAAAAGACAACTTTTGTCACCGACCAGGGCTCTACTGTTATAAAGTAATGCCATTCGGACTGAAGAATGCAGGGGTAACCTTTCAAAGGCTGGTCAACAAATTTTTCAAACCGCTCATTGGCACATCAATGTTGGTATATGTTGACGACATGATAACAATGTCCCAAAGAGCCAGAATGCCACGTGACCGATCTAAGGGAAAACCTTCGAATTACTAAGGAAACACAATTTAAAAGCTCAACCCAGAGAAATGTGCTTTCGGAGTAGCCTCAGGGAAGTTTTTGGGGTTACATGGTAAGCTCCCGAGGCATAGAAGCCAATCCACAGAAGATCCAAGTCGTACTGGACTTAAAGTCTCCCAGGACGGTTAAAAGAAGTGCAAAGTCTAAACCGGCAGATTGGCCGCGCTCCAACCGATTCATCTCCCGAGCAACAAACAAGTGCCACCCTTTCTTCAAATGTCATTAAGAAGGCCAAAAAGGAAAAATCGACTGGACGCCGAAATGCGAGGAAGCTTTCCTACAGTTAAAACAATATCTAACACAGCCCCCACTTCTAGCAAAAGCCACTCCCGGGAGAAACCTTATACTTGTTACTTAGCTGTATCAGAGCACACAGTAAGCTCGGTGCTGGTACAAGAGGTCGATAAGGTCCAAAGCCAGTATATTATGTCAGTAAAACTCTGTTAGATGCTGAGACCCGATATCCGGTACATGAACTGGTCGCCCTGTCATTGATTACTGCAGGGGGAAAATTACGACCCTACTTCCAAGCCCATCCTATTAGGGTTTACACCGATTATCCTCTGAGACAGATTCTACAAAAACCAGAAGTTTCGGGCAGGGCTAATGAAGTGGTCGGTGGAGTTAAGTGAAAACACGAACATTTCTTACCTCCCAAGGGGTAGCAGTAAAAGGGCAGGCTTTGGAAGATTTTGTCGCAGAATTCACAGAACCCCAAGTCTTGACTATGGGGGAAGGCAAATGGGAGATGTCAGTAGACGGATCTGCCAGCTCACAAGGCAAGTGAGCTGGAATCATATTGAAGAGCAACAAAGAGAAGAAGTATTGTTCGCCCTGAGGATTCGCCTTCGAGGCCACAAACAATGAGGCAGAGTATGAGGCAATTCTGGCCGGTCTTAGGCTATGCGCAGTGGTGGGAGTCCACGACGTAGTGATAAGAAGTGACTCACAACTAGCTGTTCGGCAGCTGAAAGACGAATTCCAAGCCAGAGAGCCGAGTATGATAGCCTACTTGGCTGAAGTAAAAGGTTGGTTGGAAGAATGAGGAACGTACACTTTGAGCAAATCAGTCGAGAAAACAACTGCGAGGCAGACACCTTGGCACGGCTCGCATCTTCGATAAAATCAGAGAACCCCAGAATAATCCCTCTAATCTGCCTCCGAGAAAAGAGCGTGGGAAAACTTGAAGTAAAAGTATTGGATGACGAAGACAAAACCTCGTAGATATAGCCAATTAAGAAAAATTTGGAAATATGGGAGACACCCGATGACAAGAAGGAAGCCAGGAAACTAAAATTCAAAAGCACCAAGTTCTCCCTGATCGAATGAGTGCTCTACCGAATGGGCCACACAGTACCCCTCCTAAGATGTTTAGCGGAAGAAGAGGCCGATTATATACTCAGGGAAATTCACGCGGGCATCTGTGGGAGTCATGCCGGAGGACAATCGATGCCCTTTAAAGCTTTAAGGCAAGGTTCTATTGGCCAACTATGCATCAGGACGGCATGAGAGTAGCCCGGAAATGCGAAGGATGCCAGAAGAATGCCAATATTCACCACAGCCAGCAGAACAGTTAACCACCCTGTCCAGTCCCTGGCCATTCGCTCAGTGGGGACCAGATATCATCGGATCAATGCCAAAGGGACATGGACAGACGAAGTACGTCATTGTGGCCATAGACTATTTCACCAAATGGGTGGAGGTCGAACCCATATCCACCATCACAGAGAAGAAAGACACAAAGTTTTTGAAGAAGAATATTATCTACAGGTTCGGAATCCCACGGGTTGTCGTCACCGACAACGGAAAACAGTTCGATAGAAAGGGATTTAGGAAACTCTGCGAAGACCTCCAGATCGCCCTGAGGTTCGCCTCACCAGTCCACCCCAAGTCAAACGGACAGGTTGAGGCGGCAAACAAAACCATCAAGGCAAATCTTAAAGCTCGGCTCGGATCCTGCAAGAGCTTATGGGTCGAGGAATTTCCGAAAGTACTGTGGGCACACCGGACGACCTATAAAGATTCTACAGGGGAGACTCCGTTTTCCTTATGATACGGGTGTGAAGTAGTTATTCCAGCAGAGATTGGAATAACTACCCACAGGGTCCGTCATTTTGAGAGCGGAAAGAATAAAGAACTTATCAGAAGCCACCTCGACCTGATAGAGGAAAAAAGAGAGAAGTCAGCCATGAGGACAACAGTTTATCAACAAAGGATGGCCCACTTCTACAACAAAAAAGTTCGAACTCGCGTCTTTCTCCCAGGCGACCTAGTATTAAGAAGAGTCACTCTGAACACTCGAAGGCCGGAAGAAGGCTCGTTAGGAGCCAAGTGGGAAGGGCCCTATAAAATTGCAGAGGTGGTAAGGCCATGGGTCTACATCTTAGAACATCTGGACGGAACGTGATTAAAGAAACCCTTGAACACCGAGATGTTAAGAAAATACTTTCAGTAGATTCTTTTTTTACAGCAACCCGACAAGGGATAGGAGCTCAATGTAAAGCCTTTCTCGAAATATCCCGCAGAGAGCTGCAAGAAGGGCAGTATGCCCCCGAATATGAATAAAACTTTCTCTTTTCAAAAATTCCACCCACTCTTCTAATTAAAATTGAAAGCCATATTTAAAATTCCGGGGACATACTCGATATGAAGGGATGATCAGAGGTCGAGGCATCAAACCCATGAAATACCGATCACAAGTGCTACCATAAAAATCCCGGGCATAGACAATCCGACCTAACTCGCTCCACTTTCAAAGATCAAGAACACATCAAGGGGTAAGAGGTATAAAGGAGCACGAGAACCCTTCGCAGTAGCCGGAGCACAACTACCCCACAACTTATATGTACCGGGGATATTCCGAGATGGTAATCACGGGGAGGGAGTGCCCCCGTAGGATAACCTGCCTGACCAGTTTGGGAGATACAAACGCAAGGAATGCATTGCCATATATTTTGCCTACCCGATAGATCCAAGAGAAACATAGCACGGGGATGGACGATACCCCCGTGGCGATTGCTTACTCCAGTGTTACCGAATATAAGGAGGAAAATGCCCTTAATGTTTCGAACACTCTCTGATCCTCACCTACCTGATTAATGGATCCGTGAGAAGCATAGCACGGGGAGGGATGATACCCCCGTGGCGATTGCTTACTCCAATGTTACCGAACATAAGGAGGAAAATGCCCTTTAATGTTTCGAACACTCTTTGATCCTCACCTACCTGATTAATGGATCCGTGAGAAGCGTAGCACGGGGAGGGATGATACCCTCGTGACGATTGTTTACTCCAGTGTTACCGAACATAAGGAGGAAAATGCCCTTAATGTTTCGAACACTCTCTGATCCTCACCTACCTGATTAATGGATCTGTGATAAGCGTAGCACGGGGAGGGATGATACCCCCGTGGCGATTGCTTACTCCAGTGTTACCGAACATAAGGAGGAAAATGCCCTTAATGTTTCGAACACTCTCTGATCCTAACCTACTTGATTAATGGATCCGTGAGAAGCATAGCACGGGGATGGATGATACCCCCGTGGCGATTGCTTACTCCAGTGTTACCGAACATAAGGAGGAGAATGCCTTTAATGTCTCGAACACTCTTTGATCCCCATTACCTTGATCATTCGGATCCGTGGGAAGCATAGCATGGGGAAGGACGATACCCCCGAGGCGATTGCTTGCTCCAGTGTTACCGAACATAAGGAGGAATATGCCCTTAATGTCTCGGACACTCTTTGATCCCTATTTCTTTGATCATTTGGATCCAAGAGAAGTGTAGCACGGGAATAGATTGTGCCCTCGTAGCGTATGCTTGCTCCAGCGTTGTAAGGAGGAGCCCTCGAACAGTACAGAGGCTCCATGGAGACCTGAAGTATGAAGGATGTGCCCTTACCATTTTAAACGCTTTTTGATCCAAATCCTGGTTCGCCGGGACTCTGAATTGAAAGATTCAGGATTGTGTTTTGGAAACCTTGGGCATGACGCTGTCTTAAGGAATTCGTGCTGTTGTTTACACTTTAAAATTTTTTTTTGGGATAAGTGCTAAGTCGCCCCCACCTTTTAATTTTATTTTCCAGAGTTTTTTTTTTGTTTTTCACCGGTCTGGCAAGGGGACGCCCGTGCCAGATTCGGTAGGGCTTCAAAAGGTTGATTCACTTCCCTTCTGAATAAGTCCCAAGGATTAATCGGCTCGGGGCTGGATTCGTTCCGCCGAGGCCACTTGGTTAATCGGCTCGGGGCTGGATTCGTTCCGCCGATGCCACTTGGTTAATCGGCTCGGGGCTGCATTCGTTTCGCCAAGGCCATTTGGTTAATCAGCTCGGGGCTGGATTCATTCCGCCGAAGCCACTTGGTTATTCAGCTCGGGACTGGATTTCGTTCCGCCGAGGCCACTTTGATTCTCTCAGCTCGGGGTCGGGTTATGTCCCACCGAGTCATTCCTTTTGGTATGGGGACGCAACATTCCCCCAGAGCCAAGTAATTCTCTCAGCTCGGGGTCGGGTTCCATCCATTTGGACTGGGGACGTAACATTCCCCCAGGGCCAAATGTTTATCACAGCTCGAGGTCGGGTTACGTCCCACCGGGTCTGTCTGATCAAACGGGGGACGTAACATTCCCCCAAAGCAAAGTATTTCGACTAGCTCGCAATAGATTCTCGTCCACTGAATAATTTCATTTTTAGTTCGTACGGGTCTCAAGTGTTCGTTTGAAGGGAGTCGTGTAGAGCAAATTATGAAAAACAGAAGAAAAGAATAGAAACACATAAAATATATTTAAATAAAGTGTGCAATGTTATTACAAGAAAAGTAAAGTTTACACAGGGCCCCGTTCGGGTTACCCCTTGTCAGTCAGCCCGCGCAGGGGCAGGCGGTTCTTCCTCAGCAGGCTCAGATGACGGATGGCTCGGCCCGACCTCGGGAGGTGGGATAGTAGCTCCTATATCGACAACTTGGGAGGCCCCGAAAGTTACGGCTTTAGGAGCAGGAACATGAACCTCAGGACGGACCTCTTATAGAGCAGGAGCCTCAGATCGGTCCTCTTCAGGAGCCGGGGCGATCGAAATAGGATCAGGGTCCATCACTTCTTCGGAAGAAGGGGGCAGCCATTCTTTAAACTCCTCTTCTGAGATTTCCCCATTGCAGAAGCGGATGGCCGCGTGAATAGGGCCCATATCAAGGCTGGGCAGTACCATCAGAATAATTTCAGCACAATCACCACCCCTTCGAGACGAATGAAGTCCCTCTCGACCTCCAACTCAAGTTCTCTTCTCCTAAGATCGGCACGGGCCCGTTCCAATTCCTTGTCTTTGGCCCTCAGCTTAGATTCAACACTGCGCACTTCCACCTGCAGGATCCTGTTATCAGCCTGGGCAGCTTCCAAGTCCTTCTTGGCGGCATCATCATTTTTTCTCTCTAAAGAGGCAGCAGCCCGAAGAGCTTTGTTTGTTGTATGAGCCTCAACAGCAGCCAGCTCCAGATTTTTTATGTTATCATCTTTACGGGCCAGCTCGGCCTCCATTTCACTAAGCCGGTTCTGGAGCCTCTGGGCTTGGCCACCCTCGGATAAAAGGCTCAGGAGAAGATCTTTGTTCTTGGCCGCCAGATAGGTCGCCTACCGAGAAGAAACAGAAAATCAGAAATCAAACACGAACTCACAGCGGGAATAAGGGAAGAGTAACTACATTTGCCATCTGGGAACACAACAAGGTAACCACATCCTCGGGAGAGAGATCTTCGTATCTCGGAATTTTGGCCGGAGGGACCGCCTCGGCCAGTTCATTGATTGCCGGCATCAGATGAGAAGTAGCCTCCCGAATGTCCTAACCAAAGTCTTCTACGCCAAGAATTACGGCGCCTTTCTGTTTTTTAGAGGAACCCTCCAGCACTTTTTTCTCTTTCCGAATGGGCTGCCTCTTACTCAAGACCCGTTCCTCCTCCGCCTCCTGTACCAGCTCGGCTTCCTCCGCCCCAAATGGACGCTTCTTTTTTCTGGTAGGTTTTGATGGGCTGGCAGGACGGGCGGAGACTGTTGGCGATACCCTGGAAGGTGAAGATAAGTTTTGGATAGCCAACGGGGCCGCCTCTTCAGTCACTCCTCTGGTCTCAGCAGTCGCTGGCCGTCTCCGAGAGGGCCCGGTCCCAATCTGGCCGGTTTTCTTTGTCGTGCCAGCCAATTGATCAAGGTATTTTGGCCTTCTTGACATGCCTACAGAAAAAAAAAAAGAAGAAAGAAAGTGAAAGCAAGAAGAGTGGTCAGTCCATAATCTGAGCAAGAAAATTCAAATTATCATCATCCTAAGCAAACAAGGAGACTGGTTAGAAGGTTAGTAAAAGCCCACCTATCCGCCCCGGGACCTTCGGAGGAGCAGTTCGAATCAGGCCCGACTCAATAAAGGCCTCGTCGTTAACCAATTGCTTCCAATCCAGCGCCCCGCGCCCGGACCTGGTGGGAGACCTTAAGAGCATCCCTCCAACAAGCTGGGAAGAGTCAAAACAGTTAGAAATCTATCGTAAAGTCAAAAGCAGGAATACTGAGGGTTAGATTCCTAACCTCCCGCTCTAAAGATATCCGGGACAGAAACCTCTTCTTCATAAGATCTCAGGACCCGTCCCCAATCTCCGGTGGCCCAGAACCATAAATCCTTGAAGTTTTTGTTGGAGTCGGGGAGTTTGCCGACAATATTTGACGAGTCGGCATAAGCAGAGAGGTAGTACCAACCATGGTGCTTTCTTGGGTCGGCCTTCAGTCGATACAGCCTCTTCACTTCTTCAAGACAGGGTTCGCCTTGCCCTGCCCGACTCCAAATCACATATAGCCCGGCCAGAATCCTCCAACTATTCAGACTCAATTGGCAATGGGCGATCTCCATCTCGGCCAGCATCCAAGCAAAGTAACGTTGAAGTGGTAGCCGAAGACCACACTCAAAGAAAGTCGGAAGAAGTGCCATCGAACCATCATCAGGTTGGCTAGCACGATCCATTGGCCCGTGGACTTCAAGAACGATATCTATCGGAATGTCATATCATTGCCGGAGTAGTACGAGGTCGTCTTCAGTTATCTTGGAAGGACGGTCCATGTCCAGAGCCGATGAGTTAAAATCACCGAGCTCTGGGTCCTTCCGAGGGATCATCTAATGGTAGGTATCATGTTCAATTTCGGAAGGGGTGGGGGTAGTATCAAGCTCCTCTATACTTGGAGCCCCCGAGCTCGAGGAGAGGTCTTCGACAGGGGGAGTCGGAGGTTTAGCAGGGTTTGCAGAGGAAGACCTGGTGTCAGACATCCCTGACATCCGAGAAATAAAAGAAAGATGGGGGAAGTCAGTCTATAGCTAATTTCTGAAACTAAGCTTGTAAGTTCTAAATGCCCTAACAAATATCGATCAAGTCATAAATCTCTCCCTAACAGTACAAAACCAAAAACAAAAAGAGGGGGGGGGAGAAAAGAAACAAACCATTGAGTTCATGGTGCAAACATGGTAGACTGGAGCCAATACAAACATATGTGAAGAAAAATAAACGATGTCTTGGATCAGAGAAACTAAAGAAGAAAACACCAAAGCCTATTGAAGCGTCAGATGATGGGTGCAAAAATGAAAACGTGAGTCGGCTTTTTCATTGTAGGTATATTCAAGTTTATAAAAAAAACACAAAATCAGATAGAGAGAGTGATCTTACCGAAGAGAGAGAGAGAGAAAGCGACGAGAGAGGAAGCTTATTAGCTGAGTGAGATTTGCAGTGGCAGATCTGAAGGGACTCAGGCAGGGGAAGAAGCGCCGCCTGCGAGAATGAGAAGAGAAGGATAAGGATGAGGGTGATTTTGATTTGTGTCAGTGAGACTGTGAGTGGCTGAGTGCAAATATTGAATGCCATAATTTTTTTTTAATATATATTATTTACATAGGGTCGGGTCGGGTCGACCCGATGTAAATGCCCTGTACCCGCGACCCGACCAGAAATTCGGGTCGGGTTGAAGATGACCTGAAAATTGCATTTTTTAAATTATAAATCCTGATCGGGTCGCGGGTAGATCTGATCCTATGAACACCCCTAGCTATAATAATAATATATGTGGAAGGATTCCTATGATTTGACCACAATATATATGATATTATAGACTAATTGCAAATCTATGCAACACTTAAAGATCTATTGAATTGGACTTAGTAAAATATGCTGACCTTAATAGTTTTGAGAAACTAAAAATATGATTTTTTTTTTTTATAAATGTTGCGGTAGAGAAATAAAGTAGAATACTCAATATATTTGCTTAATAAAGTATTTACAAGAGATGACTTTATATAGCCTTGAGAATACAATCAATTAGGAAATATAATATTACACATAAATACTAATTATTATATTCCTAATTCTAACACTCTCCCTAAAGCTGGAGCATACATGTTATATGCACCAAGCTTGGTACAAATGAAATCAATGCGAGGACCTCGAAGTGACTTAGTAAGGACATCTGCTAATTGACCTTCAGAGTTGACAAAATCAGTAGTAATACATCCTGATAAAATTTTCTCTCTGATAAAGTGACAATTCACTTCTATGTGTTTGGTCCTTTTATGAAATACAGGATTAGAGGCGATATAAAATGCTGGCTAATTGTCGCAAATTAGCTTCATTTGTGCTCCTACTCCAAACTTTAATTCTTGCAATAATTGTTTCAACCATATCAGCTCATATGTTGCTAAGGCCATAACCCTATATTCTGCCTCTGCACTAGATTTGACGACGATAACTTGCTTCTTACTCTTCCAAGATATTAGATTACCTCCGATCATAACACAATAACCTGTAATATTTGTATGAAGTGCTTAAAAAAATTATTTGAAAGTAATATTTGTAAATCAAATTGAAATTTTCTTATATAATAACAACAACAACTCATTTGTGCTTGCTTTTCAAAGAAAGAATAACTCATTGTAGTTACTAATTAGTCGTTTCTTTCCAAATATATGTGGAATGATCCTATGATTTGACCATAATATATGCGATATTATAGACCAATTGCAGATCTATGCAACGGTTAAAGATCTTTTGAGCTGGGCTTCGTAAAATATGCGGCCTTAATAGTTTTGAGAAACTAAAAATATGATTTTTTTTTTTTAAAAAAAATGCTGCTCTAGAGAAGTAGAGTAGAATACTCAGTATATTTACTTAATAAAGTATTTACAAGAGATGACTTTATATAGTTTTGAGAATACAATCAAATAGGAAAGAAATAATTACACATAAATACTAATTATTCTAAAAATCAATCTAAATATTATATTCCTAATTCTAACCGCTGCAAAATTTATTAATATGAAAAAGTGGAAGAAATTGCATAAAAATATATACTATGAAACAATATATACTTGGAATATCCTCAAACAATATCTTTCTAATGCGATTTGGTGGGATACTCCACCAAGTGAAATCAACACAGGCAAGTCCCATATTAGCTAAAGTATCTGCAATTTCATTGCCCTCTCTATAAATATGAGAAAAATGAAACTATATCATGCTTAACAAAGTCTTACAATTAAGCCATTGATTACGAAGGTCCCAAGTGGATATAAACTTAGGATTTTGAAGACACATAACCGCTAATTTGGAATCGCTCTCTAACCATATCTTGCGCTATCTCTGGGCAACTACTTGCTCTATAGATAAGATGTCGGTCATAAGTTCCACGTAAAATGAAGTTTTAACTCTCAGAGTTTGTCAAGCATCTCTTAAAAGTCTCGTTGAAGTCTCTGAAGATCTAAGAAAAATAAATGACTTATATGATATATTGGTATTAATATTCATGTATCTTTACCATTGTGTAATACTAATTTTAAGAGGTATGGACGTATATGAAATGAGTATTGACGATTTCATAATGTCTAAGGCTCTATTAATAGTTCGTAATATGGGTATGACATGATGACAAAAGGTTTACGACTTGGTTGTCAGGTCTTGGGTTCGAATCCAATGATGTATTTTTTATAAACGTTTGGGACAACCGGAGATTTTACATGTTCCGCTTAAACCCGAATATGGTGCTTTGACGGTAGAAAAAAAACATTAATCATAAACCAATGGAAGCAATGGCACACTGAGAAATAGTGGGTAGTGGCATATTCAGTCAATTGATTCAGTAGGGTCAAATTTGATTTTCACAAAAGTGATAAATATTCTATATTTTAGCGATGACAAATCAAAATTATTTTAGAATTATTATCATTTCACTATTTTTATAAATTGAGAAATAATAAATAGGCACACATTCTACTATTAATAGTAAAATATTACATATCAATACTTCTTATAGTAAAATATTATTTTCCCAATACTTCATTTAGTAAAATGTAAGGTACTAGTAATATAATGTAATTATAAAGATATAGTAGTAAAATATTATAAAAATGTAAGGTACTAGTAATATACATTTATATGGCTCCTCCATTTGTTGACAAATTTGATTTTGCATATAATTAATATAATTTAATTATTTTTTAATATTTTATCATGATCGATAAAATATTATTAAATTATTATATATGTGAAATAATACTGTGTTAGCTTTATATTTGTTACTTATTCTTGCAGTGAAAATGGGGGGTGCGCAGAATTTGAAGACATGGGTATCCGATGAGTTGATGACAGGACTATCAAAGCAAGCAATGTCCTCAGCTGACGTGCAAGCCAAGCTAACCAGAGGAAATTGGATGTTCTTCATCAACTGACACATAATTTCATTTACTCAATAACTGTTTTTGCTAGAGTTCCCAGTAAAAGTAAAGCTGATAGTTTCTATTAGAGATCGTGGGCTGAAACTGATATATAAATAAAGTGAAATTGATAATAATTGTTAGTTCAGGAGGTGTTGTCTACCATATCATATAATAATAATTAGAAGGTTTGGCCTATCATAAATATTAACAATAAAATAAAATAATGGAACACAGATTTAAAGTGGTAAAACCCTAAATATGAGTGAAACATTCACGGACATATGTAGAAGGATTTCACTATAGTGGAAAGAATTTTACAACTTCTCTCTAATCACAAGGAGTGAATAATCTCACACTCTCTTAGAATATGAGAATTACAACTCTCTCACAAACTCTTCAGAAGAAACAATACTTTTCTCTCCTAGAATACATAGGATTTGGTTGAGAATGAAATGAAAAAAATAATGAAATAAAGCCTTTGTTTACCGGTAAGAGATTTCATGTGCAAATAATGAATTTTATTTTTTATTATTTTCTTTTTATGCATGTGGGACCCACCTGCATAATTATTATTATTATTATTATTATTATTATTATTATTATTATTAATTATTGCACCTTTCGGTGCAATAATTAGACCCGGCCAAGGTTCCGGTTCCGGAACCGAACCGGTTTTGTTAGGGTTCTCACCATGACCGAACCAGTTGGAACCGCTGGAACCGAACGGTTCCAGCGGTTCCAACGGTTCCAACAAGAACCGTACCGTTCCGGTTGGAACCGAAAGTAAACAAAAAAAAATTATAGAATTTTTTTCTATTTTTAAAATTTATTATTAAAATTAAAAAAAAAAAACCGGAAACGGTTCCAGTTCCACACTTGTGGAACTGGAAACCGACTCTCACTTAGTGTTGGGGCGGATGTGGGACCCATAAGATTAGATCGGTGCCCCGTGCAGCGAAAGTGGGTCTAACCCGTGGATATCAAGCATTAACGTATTTTTAAATAATTTAATGGAATACTATATTCCATTATAAGGGTATAGGAAAAAACCGGAGCTGAATAAGAGTTAGAAAGCTCGAGAACGGGACGCAATGCGCACTGTGCGCACAGTGTATGCGCACGCCCCCTTTGCCATTTTTTTAATTTTCTTCATAAAGCACCAGCTCTCTTTCCAGAGAGCTGATGCAAATAGGGTATTTTACTCTAATTGATTTTAATCTTCCCTAAACACTCCCAAACACCCAAAATTAATTTTTAATATCAAAACCAACACAAACACAAACACATGTTATAGAAAAAATCATGTTTTTCAAAACATCAAATTTTTTTAAAAAAAAAAACATAAATTTATTCGCAATACGCATTTGTGCAAATTTTGAATCCAAAACACAAACCAAATTAGAATCCCACAATGAAATGACTCATGAATAATTCTAGGTCACTCAAAGGTGGTCAAATGATTCTAGAATGGTAGTCATTGTAGGAACCACTTTCCTAGCTCAGCAGAAACACGTTCGGCATCCGAGATCGGACTAGAATAATTTTTCCGCTAAGGTCGAATCTGACCACTCTTCCGCTGAAATTTCCTTCTTTTTTTAACAAAATTTCAACCCCGAACAGCGGCACAAAGCTGGACTATTTTGGATCCGAAATGCGCCAAGCTCACTGCCCAAATCAGCCCATATTTGCGTGAATAGCCTTGTATTTCAGGTCTGATTTTTCCGTTAAAAACAGCCTCAACACAATCCCAAAACACCTCGGTATGTTACCAAAAAATTCTGGATCAAAAGAAATTCGAACCGAGCCCCTTTGCACACTTTTTGGTGGCGGCAGTGCTTCTGTTGTGTGGTATGTAGATTAGAACAAGATGATGAATTTGGTTAAACACCAAATAGCCTTCTGTGTTATATCTCGTCACCAACAGAAAATAGGGTGGGCTATACTCATTATCTTATCTCGAAACACTTTAAAGATTAAGGTGTTACATAAATGTTTTTGTTTTTGGTTTTCTTTTTCTCTTGTTTTCTTTTCTCAATACTTGAGAGAATGCTCAGAAAAATGAGAAGCTGGTTAGGTTATAATGGCTTAGGTCAGGCAAAAAGAAAATCTAATTTTTTTTATACTTAGGGTTTTTTATTTCCAAAATAAACAAATCATTGTCTTTCTCTCTCTCAAAATTTCGTCCAAGCTAGGTTTTTTTCAAAAAAATTTGTAACATATCATTTATTTCCATAAAGACAAAGATGTTACAAAATAAATATATTATCATCTTTTAAAAAGGTGTAACTACTAAAATAAATTCAAGGATTTCCAAACCCCATATTTGAAAATTCCAAATTTAACCTATATAATTTAATAACTTATAATAAATAATTATCTCATAATCATTTATCATAAAAACCATATATTAAACTTTAATATATAGTTTAAAGTGTGACAAAATAGTATTATTAATCATATTAATAATATATATTATACATATGTGAGTATATAATTGGACTATCCAATTATATTTAATCTGCTACAGTATATCAAGCTAGCACATGGACCAAATGGACATACGGTTCTGAGCTCTAATAATCCTGGAATATTAATTAAACTCTTAATTAATTACTCTGAAATATTAACTCTGGGTTATTCCACTAAAAATCCAAAGCTGCACTATCGTTGCCGTAAATAGATAAATTAAGCTGAACCACGTCAGTGTCTATCGATATAGCCATTACATACGGATTGGTTCTTCACGAGTATCTCGTACTTAGACTCGGGTCATAATGTCTGTTATACCCCACTAATTATTTTTACCTTAAGTATCATTTATTCTCTAATGAACCATATTTATTCATAACCATATGAATGTTAATCTTTCTATTCGTAATAGGAAGACTCGAGCGCTCTAACCGTTCAAGTACCGAATCAAATCTTAAGAAAGATACTCCTCTATTTCTCACAAGAATGGGTGAACTTCATATCTATGTAAAACGTCCCCAGCTACACACTAAACCATGTCCCCAAAGTACGTAGCTATTGGTCTGGATTGCTACACCAACCTCACCTTTGTAAATCAAAGGACATAGCATGCCATGCAAGAGTTCGTAATACACTCAGGATTCAGATCAATCCATATATGACCATCTTGAAGATCGAAATGAATTTTTTTATTTAACGGATATTATAAGAAACTCATTTCTATCAGGGTCAAGTCTTTTATGATAACATCATATAAGGTGCCTCCATTCTCATGTCTCCACATGGACGATCCCGAATCAAGGTCGCCATACAAATATAGAATGGACCGCAGTTATAGATAAATCACAAACGAAGTACCCTATTTGTTTTCTCTATATGAACTATTTTAGGTTACTAACTTAAGACTTAAATCCTCTTGTGTATGACACTCAAACACTAAATATAAAGGCACAAGAGTAATCTAGGGTAAACAAGATAATTTACAATATGCGATATTAAACAAAAAATTTGATAAATGAATAATGCATCACTTTATTTCATAAAATATAATTCTGTTTATATTACATAAAGCTCTAGGGCATATATCCCAACAATCTCCCACTTATACTAGAGCAAATGAGACATGTCACGTAATCCTAGACCATCTAGGTGTCCTTTAAACACTTTGTCGACAAGGTCTTTGTAAACGGATCAGCCAGGTTCTCTGCGGATGCAATCTTTGTGTCAGAAATGTCTCCTCTCTGTACTATCGTCCTGATGAGATGATATTTTCTCTCTATATGTTTTCCCCTCTTGTGGCTTATTGGCTCTTTGGAATTCGCCACTGCACCACTATTATCCTAATAAAGTGTGAGTGTTTTATCCATATCTGGAATAATTTCTAGATCTCCCAAGAACTTGTGGAGCCAGACTGCATCTTTAACTACTTCACAAGCTGCAACATACTCAGCCTTCATGGTGGAGTCAACAATGCAAGATTGCTTTATACTCCTCCAGACAATGGCTCTGCTACCTAGGGTAAACACTGATCCAGATATTGATTTCCTAGAATCAACATCTGTCTGAAAATCAGAGTCTGTATATCCCATAGGGATCATAGCCTCACTGAAATACACAAGCATATAATTTCCCGTTCTCTTAAAATACTTGAGAATATGTTTCGCGGCCACCCAATGATCCAATCCTGGGTTAGACTGAAACCTACTAACTACTCCTACTGCAAAGCAGATGTTCGGTCTCGTGCATAACAAGACATACATGAGACTACCCACTGCTGAGGCATATGAGATATGTCTCATTTCCTCAACTCATTGAGGTATCTTATGAGACTGTTCCTTTGACAAATGAATTCCATGTCGATAAGGCAAATTGCCTTTCTTAGAATTATGCATCCCAAATCTCACAAGGATCTTATTGATGTAGGATTCTTGAGACATAGCTAACAGTCATTACGTCCGATAATATCTTTACATCATTCCCAATGAGTAAAATATCATCGATGTATAAAAGGAGAAAAACCATCTTCCCGTCAATGATGCACTTGTATACACAAGGCTCATCAATATTCTACTCAAAATTATAAGACTTGATCGTGGTATCAAATCTTATGTATCGAGATGCTTACTTGAGTCCATAAATGGACTTTTGTAGCTTGCAAACCTTTTGCTCTTGACCTTGGGCTATAAAACCATCTGGTTGTACCATATATATACACTCATCAAGATTTTCATTCAAGAATGCAGTATTGACTTCCGTTTGCCAAATCTCATAGTCATAATATGCAGAAATGGACATAAGAATGTGGATGGATTTGAGCATGGTTGTTGGCGAGAAAGTCTCCTCATAGTTGACTCCCTCTTTCTAGGTATAACCCTTGGCCACTAGCCTAGCCTTGAAGGTCTATACCATCCTATCTGCTCTCATCTTTCTTTTGTAGATCAACTTATAACCTATGGGTGTTACCCCATCAGGTTGGTCTACAATTTCCCAGACTGAGTTGGAGTACATAGACTGAATCTCGAGGTTTATGGCTTTGAGCCACTCCTCTTTATCAGAATCATCTATTTCACTACAATAGGTCAATGGATCTTCTACCGCATCGCTGGACGTGACAACTTGTGCCTCTCCAACTCCTAGATAGCGATTAGGTTGTCTGATCGGTGGTAATCATATACTTAACGCAAGTGCACGTATCGCTCAAGTAGTATAAAAACATCGATCCCACGAGGACTTAATTTCTACTGTTGTTAATAATTATTAATGCTAAATATTTACAGGTATCTAATTGAGGTGAGAATGAAATGATTGCTTGATTGGTTGGTTGAATGTGGATTTGCTAAATAAATACAAAACAAAGGAAATTAATAATAAGGAAAACAAACATCTAGGGTTGTGATTCCACACAATATTATTCTAAAGATGAATGGTCTCTCTTATATATGCGTAATAAATTAGTTTGTTAACTTGGAACACGAAGATATGCAAAAGCCTCTTCCGATGGTCAGATGCAAACACCCAAAGTAACTCAATTAACTATATTCCTATGTTAACCAAGTAACTCTGAATTCATTAAGATCAAGTTCCAATAATGGCTACCCACACCTGCTAGGTATATGTCTATCCTGGAAGGAAATCTCCCTAAGGGAAATCTACCCTAAGGTGAGATCGTGAACTATTGAATCTAAGGCTGAAACCTAAAATCTATTCTCCAATTTCATTTTAAGTTTACCACATCAATCTTATTGGTGATCAGGCAACAAGAAACATTAAGCTTAAGATTCAATAAACAAGCCTAAAGCATCACACATAATATAATTAAATCAATTATTAAACTCGTGAATATTGTGTTTCATCACTTCTCTAGATTAAAAATAAAATGGTTGGGGTTAGGGGATCCACCTTTACTATTTCTAATTTACAAATCTCCCTTATTATAATATCTAAATTTGCATTATATTACCAACCGACCATATAGGCGGTATCTTGATTAAGTCATGTTTTAATTAATTCCAACCGACCATAAAAGCGGTACCCAATTAAGTCAGGTTAAAATTAATTTAATTAAGTCCAACCGATCATAAAGGCGGTATCAAATTAAGTTAGGTTTTAAGAAAATTTATTTATTATAATTTAAGGGAGATTAATCTAAATTATCATAATAAAGGTTTCACCCTTCCCCAGCGGAAATTAACTACAAAACATAAAAGAAATATAAAGTAAATAAACTACTATTACTACTAGAAATAAAAATACATAATCACACAAGGTACAGTCCTTAGATCTTTATTAAGAACCTTCAGGAAAGTATGATTTTGGAAAATGAAATCTGTTTCTATTTATAGGAAAAATTCGACCTTGCGCGTCGCGACGCAGAAACTTTACGCGTCGTGACACGCTATTGATTTCTGACACGTGTACGCGGCTTTGACAAGATGATGACACGTGGCGCATGGCTGTCGGTAGCTGAATTATTGGCTCGACATCGTGATGTGTAAAGGCTTGGCGTCGCAACACTGACGTCATTATTGACGCAAGGTGTCAGCAGGCTGAATTATTATGCTGACGTCATGATGACGCGTGTCGGCAGAATAGTATCTGAGGCGCATCACGATGTAGAGAGCTTGCGCATCGCGATGAGTGAATTTACATTTTTGCCCTTTTTATATATTTTTCACCGTTTTAGCCCCAAGTTGATTCCATTGAGTCCCAAAACTTTATTTATCTGTAAAATACACAAAAACACATCAAAACGTTCATAAAACCCGAGAAACCATGCAAAATATTAGGTCAAAGGGCGATAATTAGTGATACATTTTCCGTTTATCATACCCCTAAATATAACATTTTGCTAGTCCTCGAGCAAAACAAACAAAATAAAATAAAATAAACAACTGAAACCAAATTAAACTAAGCCATTTTCGTAGGGATCACGGTTGGATTTAGCATATGCAACAAGCCTTTAAACCCCTAGGTGTCCCTAGTGGACGAGTTGTAGTCTCGTGAGGGCTTACAACGACGATACCCACAAACTTCAATTACATGCACATGCAATCACACATAAAAACAAAAGAAGAAAAAAAATAAACAAAAATAATAGCTATATATACAATGTCCTCGGAGAATGTCCAGCAACAAAGTTAAAGGCTCCTTCAAAATGCATACTACAACTAACATCCATTCCTTTGAACAGAGTATCTAAATCAGACTCTGAGTGTGTGTGTGTGTGTGTGTGAATAGCTCTTCAAACGACTTTGATTCTAAGTTATTAACTAGGTGAGTTTGTCTCAATTCTCAGTAGTTGATGGGTCAAACCAACCTGACTATCTAAAATTGTTCTATCTGCTACAATATGCCATCAAAGTGAGGTATGTGATTGATTTATATATATATATATATATATAACATCTTCAATCCTTATAGCGAGCTTTGGGCCAGTGACTCCCAAACCAGTTGGCTTTAGGGAACTAGGTGTTAAAACACCCATACAGACTTAATTAATCGGATCTCGGATGTTAAAAGTTCTACCGTTTGACGCAAACAGTCACTGCTTACTGAGGCAATACGCCCGGTTATTAAGTAAGAACTTTATTTATTCTATTTATTTTTATTTTTATTTATTTTTTAATCATCATACCGTACATCATAAATAAATGTAGACAGAAACAGATTTTCAGGAAAACGGTCATTCATCAACCTCTGATTATTTCAACTAGTCACCTTTTCAATTCCTTATTATCTAACTGCTACAGGACTATTTTTTTTAAGTGTATATGAGTCTAACCTAGATATTTGGCTCAAAGTATAGGATAAAAGTGAAATTAGCATTTATCTTTTCCTACAACGTTTTACTAAGACAAACAATCTCATCATTAGACTAATTATTTTTATTTATTTATTTTTAATAAAGCATGCAAAAATTAAACCATCACACGACATGTAGGGAATAAAAACATACAGGAAAGAAAAAATAACGGAGAAAATATGCAAAAATAAACAACCTCAACCTTAAACCTAAACTAGCATTGTCCCCAATGCGTTACAAAACAAAAGAAAGATAAGGGAACAATAGTACCGTGGTTTCTTTAAGGGGTCTTTTTTTTAAACACTTCAACAACTCGCAAATCACAAACTTCGCCTCCAAAGCTACAAATTTATCAATAATAATCGCCACAAACACACACCCATAACTCCAAAATTGTAACAACAAACACAAACACATAATTCAAAATCAGTTAAAAACCCAAAACTAAATCACAAAGTTAAACAGCTCACGCAGTAAACTAGAAACACAATGACAAATTGAAAAAGAAATAAGTTACCAGAAATTGCAAGCTTGAATCCCAAATCTGAGTAGCTCACGCGCAAATGGATGATGGGTGAGTTGGGGAAGTGATTTGTCGAGTTGTTCTTCCTCAAATTCGAGCTTATACATGAAATTGAGGATTGTGTATTTGAATTGGTGGATGGGTTTCGCGTAGGGGGAAGTGTTTTAGTGGGTTTTAATGAATTTGGTTGAGGGATTTTGATGAATTGATGGATGGATTTGTGGAGGAAGTTGATAGAAAATGAAGAAAATGGAGTTGAGATATGAAGAAGATGACTAGCGGCTGCTGTTTTCAGATCTAGAATCGCGTTCGCGTCGCGACGCGTAGCGTGTTCTGCGTCACGATGTGACACCCTAAAAATAGGGGAACTCACGTGTTTAGGTTAGCGCGTCGTGACACATTGGGTTTTACGAGTCGCGACGCGTTTTTTTTATAAACAAAATCGAGTCATTTGACCAATATATCCACTAGGACGCGTATCAAGATTTGACTTTTTACTCCACCGTCTCTACTGAATTGAATTTTTATCCTCGTGATTTTTTCAAATTGTATTACGTGATATCTCCATTTTCACTGGCTTGCTTTGCTTTAAGTGCTCCGTCTGTGTTTTCCCCTGTAAAAAAAACACATAAATTAAAATTGCTACAACATGTATACAAAATATAGAAATTACAATAATAATAAAAATTACATGGGTTGCCTCCTTACTAGCGCTAAATTTTACGTCTTCAGCCAGACGTGTCTGAAGATCATCCGTCAAGGAGGTTTCAGCGTGGTTTTGACGTCTGATCAAAGATAATCACATGAGTGTTGCTTTTGAAGGGTCTCTTCCAACGATGAGGTGGCAAAAAGAATTTTGTCTTATTCAGTGCTTATGCCACATTCTTAAACTTTGTCGCTTCAGTGGTTCATGAAAAGAAAGAAAGAAAATCAGAGGTCTCGTATGGTGCTTGACTTTGAATGGTTGTACCATTCTGTCAAGCTTCTGGGCGGTGTCTTCAATGTGTACTCCCCAATACAGTGATGTTTCTCCTGGAGTCATGAGATTTTCAATGTGGCCAGACACTTGCTCTTCTATTTGTCCTACATCTTGCTCCACTTTTTCATCACAGATATATTTCAGCATTTCATCGTTCAGTTCTTCATCTGTCATTTGTGAAATGCATGCTCCAAGATCTTCATTTTTAGAATGCAGAGTTTCATCCTCATTTGTTGGTGTGGTCGGTACAGATAGCTCTGCTACTTGTTCCTCCTCAAAGACCGAAGAATGATTAAGATCAAGTTGAGATTCTGCTTGTTTGGGCTGCTGAACTGATACCTCTGACTCTTGATACTGTTCAGCCTCTTCCCCAATTAAGGTGTCATCGTGAAATCTTCGGTACTCGAAGGCTTCATCAGTTTCATCTGAAAATGTTTCGGGAGGTGTGTAGCTTTGATTTTCTTGGAATTGTTTCACTTGATCTGTTAGTCTCTGAACCATGTCATCCAACCATTCATTTCTTTTCTTGAGCATGTCCACCATATCTCTTATCATCCATTTTTCCTCTGATGAATATGATTTTTAGGAAGATCATACGTTGATGGAGGATAAGATGGAGAATATGGTTCAGTGATATATGATAGTTCTTCGCACCATGAAGGATTTTGATAGTTTTGCCACCCTGAATTGTAGTTGTATATGTATTGATCGCTTGGGTGGTTACCATCACATATCTCATATCTGATCTTTATGTTCTGAAATGGTTGAGCAAATGTTGTGTTATTTCTCTCTGACATCCATGGATAGTTGTTGGGCTGAACAACATGCCTCAGAAAACCGGACTGATGCTCCCTGATTTGGGGTGTATCTTTACCTCTTAAAGTTCATAATGCTTCCATCCCCCAATAATGTTCCATTTTCAACCACCTGAAAATAAAAGAAAGAAACAAAAATTACAGATAAAAATAAAGAAAATTAGATACAAGTAAAATAGATAGCTTCAAAATTAATAACGCAAGAAAAATAAGTCCCCACAACAGCGCCAAAAACTTGATCGATGGTAATCACACACGTAACGCAAGCGCACGTATCGCTCAAGTAGTATAAAAATATCAATCCCCAAGGACTTAATTTCTACTATTGTTATTAATTATTGATGCTAAATGTTTACAGATATCTAATTGAGGTGAGAAGGGAATGATTTCTTGATTGGTTGGTTGAATGTGGATTTTCTAAATAAATACAAAACAAAACAAAGGAAATTAATAATAAAGAAAACAAACATCTAGGGTTGTGATTCCACACAATAATATTCTAATGATGAATTGACTCTCTTATATATGCGTAATAAATTAGTTTGTTAACCTGGAACACGAAGATATGTAAAAGCCTCTTCCGATGGTCAGATGCAAACACCCAAAGTAACCCAATTAAATATATTCCTATGTTAACCGAGTAACTCTGAATTCATTAAGATCAAGTTCCAATAATGGCTACCCTGAAGGGGTTATTTAGGGGGTGAGTCTGGTAACGCAGCGGAAGCGGTGAAAATCCGATTTTCAGATTTCAAAACTTTTTCTCGGATTAATTAAATAAACATATTTATTTAACATTCCAATAATCAAATTATGAAAATAAATTCAATAAAACATTTTTAGGTGAATTTACCGAAATACCCTTGCTTTGTATTTTTGTCCGTTTTAGTCCGAAATTGATCCAATCAATTTTGAATGATTCAAAATCATTTCTAAGATGAACTTATGATGTTCAAAACATCAAAACACCAAAGCAACCAAAATCCCCAAATATTGATGCCAAAGCCGAATGCACCATAAGGTGCCTAAATTGACCATTTGGTCATTTCATGCTTCAAAACTCATCCAAATGAAATCCAATCAACATGAAACTTTGCATGCATCATATACACACCCAAATGCTCAACATATATGAAAACCCCCAAATTTTGAATTAGTTAAAAACCCTAATTTATCAATTTCATCAAATTGGACAAATTAGACCAAATACATTAAATCAATTACTTCAATCATCATTCTTCCATCCAATCCAAGTCTCAACACAATGAAACAACTCAAGATCAAATCTAGTTAATTAAGAGTGGGTCAACAACTCTAGATAGCAACATGGTTTCATAAACCTTAAAAGAATACATATAACTACAATAGTTACATCCTTTGTTCATCATACATGCTTTACAATTTCACCAAACTTTCCATCAACAAAAACGCAAAGAACAAAGAAAGAAATAACCTAAGGATATCATATATGGAAGCCTAGATCATAAGGAACAATTTCCTTACTAATAGTAAGTTGGAGAAAACTTACTAAAATCAAGCTTTCCTTGGTTTTTCTTTTCTTTCTCAAGCTTCTTTAAGTTCCTTCAATGGTGTTTTCTTTTGTGAAATGTGTATTAGGTTAAACTAAATGAAAAGCAAATGAAAACATTTATACTTGTCAAATTTTAGCCTTGGCCGAAATTATACACAAGCATATACAACAAATTTCATTTCAATTTCATTTCAAATGCATTTAGTCAACTTTATAAATATCTAAAAACTTTATGGATATTTATTTTGGTCAACAAATGCAACTAACATCATTAACTTTAAATATCCTAACATAAGATATTTATATTTTAATTAATCATTTAACATTAACAATTAAATAATCAATTAATTAATCAAATACAAATATATTAAATATGTGTATAATATTTACATTAAATATTAAAAACATATATTCATTTAGGATAAAAGTCAAATAACTCATTTTGACTATTAATTAATGTGTATTAAATTAATCAAGTATTAAATGTAAATACACAATAATTAGGCAAATGACTATCTAGTCTCTTTAGCATGTATCTTGCGTTTAACCATTAAACGACTTTATAAATAATCAATATTATTTATTTATGTTGCTCTAATGCTCAACGAGTATGTTTCATTATTGAGACTCTCTAGGTTCAGGTATATCCGTCACAAAATCTAATTTCGTGTCCATAATCTATCCACCCGTAGATTATGATGATCACGGATAATCTCGCTGAACCATACAGGTCGAGGTCATCGCAAATGTATAATTCCTCCGTCACAGGTATCCGGATAAATCCCAGAGATATAGATGTAAACGTCAAATCTCTATCGGGATTATCCAGTCGACTATTCTATTAGCAATCTCAAAAAGAATGTTTAGAACTAGCTTCTAAACTTACCACGGGCCCATGGTTTTATCTGATTGCTAATCATATGGACTACCTATGCTCTGGTACACAGAACTGACGGATCCTATCTTGATACACATAGGACACCCTGAGGATCTATCTACACCCAACGAACAGGCGGAGGTCTGATCTTAATAGATCGGTGACGTGACTGCCGTCTAAGTGTAGAAGATGTCTCATGTGCCCACAATGGCATCTCAAGTCTAAGAATCACAAGTGCTACTCAACCCAAGAGATTCTTATTGACGCTGGTGTACCATCCATTAAGAATCTTCGGTGAGTCGTTCAGTGTTTATCCGCTATAAACACCTACACGTCTATACTAGTCTCCAAGACTAATGGTTCATTGAGAAACCATTGGAATCATATATTCCAGTATACGACATGTACCGGTCTCAACAGGTTTACTATACTGACCAAGTAGTGTAAACCTTGACCAGGAACAGTCTGAGAATGACAACGTCATGATACGACTCAATGTCCGTTGCGACGCTTTTGCAACTGTATCATGACTAATCATTCTAAGGTCATTACGTCTTTACCATATAAAAGATTAGATTATATTATAGAAACTGCATATATTATTACTGATAATAATGTTTTACAGAAGTATTTAACAAAATACAACCGGGAATTGGCGCTCTGAGCACCAACCCCTACATACCCACACCCGACAGGTATATGTCGATCTTGGAAGGAAATCTCCCTAAGGGAAATCTACTCTAAGATGAGATCGTGAGCTATTGAATCTAAGGCTGAAACCTAAAATCTCTTTTCCAAGTTCATTTTAAGTTTACCACATCAATCTTTTTGGTGATCAGGCAACAAGAATCATTAAGCTTAAGATTCAATAAACAAGCCTAAAGCATCACACATAATATAATTAAATCAATTATTAAACTCGTGAATATTGTGTTTCATCACTTCCCAATATTAAAAATAAAATGGTTGGGGTTAGGGGATCCACCTTTACTATTTCTAATTTAGAAATCTCCCTTATTATAATATATAAATTTGCATTATATTACCAACCGACCATATAGGCGGTATCTTGATTAAGTCATGTTTTAATTAATTCCAACCGACCATAAATGCGGTACCCAATTAAGTCAGGTTAAATTAATTTAATTAAGTCCAACCGAACATAAAGGCGGTATCCAATTAAGTCATGTTTTAAGATAATTTATATATTATAATTTATGGGAGATTAATCTAAATTATCATAATAAAGGTTTCACCCTTCCCCCAGCGGAAATTAACTACAAAACATAAAAGAAATATAAAGTAAATAAACTACTATTACTACTAGAAAAAAAATACATAATTAAAAATCCAAAAATTAAACACACAAGATACAGTCCTTAGATATTTATTAAGAACCTTCAGGAAAGTATGATTTTGGAAAATGAAATCAGCTTCTATTTATAGGTAAAATTCAGCCTTGCACCTTTGATTTCTAATATGTGTTCCCAGTTTTGACGAGATGATGCACGTGGAACGTGGTTGTCGGCAGCTGAATTATTGGGTCAGCGTCACAATGTATGAAAGCTTAGCGTCACGACACTGACGTCATTGCTGACGCAAGGTGTCGGCAAGCTGAATTATTGTGCTGAGGTCATGATGACGCATGTCGACAGAATAGTATCTGTGGTGCGTCACGACGCAGAGAGCTTGCGTACAACCCTCTCACTGCGTCTAGGTGGTAGATCATTCTGACAAACTTGCATCTGAATCTCAGATGTCGAAGGTGTTATGTGTTTGTCAACCATTATTGACGAAGGCGTACTAGTCGAACCAGAAAGTAACTCATCAAGTAACACCTTACTATGAGGTTTGAACTCCCTCATATAGTCCTCATCTAGAAACGTATCATTTATCGATACAAACACTTTGTTATTTTCATGGCTATAAAAGAATCCACCCATAGTCTCCTTAGGATAGCCTACAAATAGGCACACATGTGAACGTGGCTCCAATTTAGCAGTCTTATTCTTCAACACATGTGCTAGACACCCCCATATGCGGAAATGTCATAAACTAGCTTTACGACCACTCCACAACTCTAAAAGAGTCTTAGGTACATACTTAGATGGAACTACATTAAGGATATACATTGTTGTTTGCAATGCATATCCCCAGAATGAACTAGGTAATGAGCTATAACTAAACATGGATCTTATCATGTCTAGTAGGGTCTGATTTCTCCTCTCTGCATCATCATTTTGTTATGGTTTTCCTGGTGCAGTGAACTGGGATATTATCACATGCTCAACTAAGAATTCCTCAAAATATATGTCAAGGTATTCTCCTCCACAATTCGATCGTAGAGTTTTGATCGTTTTACCTAACTGGTTCTCAACCTCAGCACAATATTCTTTGAATTTTTCAAAAGTGTCTGTGACCGGCGTAATCACACGCGTATAAAGCAAGCGCACGTATCATTCAAGTAGTATAAAAAGTATCGATCCCAAGAGGACTTAATACCTACTCTATTAATTTTATGAGGCCAAATGATTACTAGTATCTATTGGATTGATTGTTTGATTGGAATGGTGACTTTAAAATTAAAACAAGTAAATAAAAAGACGTGAAAGTAGATTGAGGAAAATTCAAATTTATAAAACTATCCAGGGTTGTGATTTCTTCCAATATCTTTTTAAAGATGAAGTGGTTATTTCATGTTTGTGTAATATATTGGTTTACTAACCTGGAACACGAAATTTTGTAAAAGCCTCTGTCGATGGTCAGATGCATATACCCAGTGTAACCTAATTAATCATATGTCTATGTCAACCAAGTTACCTGAATTCATTAAGACTAAGTTCCAATTATGGCTACCCCCGCCGATAGGTATATGTATATCCTGTAAGGAAATCTATTAAAGGGTTATCTATCATCAAGGAAGATCGTGAGCTATTAAGTCTAAGGCTGAAACCTAAAATTCCTGCGTCAAGTTTATTTTAAGTTTACCCGATCAATCTTATTAGTGGCCAGTTAACAAGAAGCATTAAGCTTAAGACTTAATAAGTAAACCTTTTTATTACCCAAACTATAAAATAACCCCTTATAAACCGGTGATATTGGATTTCATCACAACCCCAGATAACGGGCTTAGCTACGACACATTTTTACAACTACTAAAAGCTTAAAAATAAAAGACATAAAGTAAAGTGCTGAAAAGTAAATACTGGAAATTAAAAGGTAAAATTACAATAAAATAAAATGCTAGGGTTAAATGATCCACTTTTATTACTACTATTTTAGATATCTCTCTTAATATAATATATTAACTTGTGTGATATTACCAACCGGCCATATAGGAGGTAACCTGATTTAGTCAAATTAATAATTAATTACCAACCGACCAACAAGGCGGTATCCTTGCTTAGTCAGGTTAAAACAAATTTATAATTAATTACCAACCGGCCAATATAGCGGTATCCTCATTAAGTCAAGTTTTAAATAGTTATTATATTATAATTAAGGGAGATTAATCTAAATAGCAATAATAAAAGTTTTACCTTTCCCCCTAGCAGAGGGAAGTTACCTCTTCATTGCTGAATAGTAAAAACTGAAAAAGTAAAGAAAGTAAATTACTGTTACAAAAAGTAAATAAAATTAATTACAGAACAGAAATTAAACAAACTAAATACAAACTCCTTAGAATTCTCAAGGAATTAGAGAGAGGAAGGTACATCTGAAACTGAAATTTTGAGCTGAATTTATAGGCGTCAGTAGGTGTCTCGGGTCGCGATGCTCAGGCGTCGCGACGCGCGTAGATCATCAACACGTAGCGGATTGGCTTCGTGAGATCGTGACACATGTCACACTTTCGTCGGTGGCTGAAAGCGTGACATGTGTTGGCAGCATATGATGGCGACACGTGTCCCAGCGCATGTTAGCGTGATTCCCTGAGATGTTGACATGTGGCAGGTGCATTTTAACATTGATTATGATTTTCGGCAGCATGTGATGGTGACACGTGTCTGGCGCACGTTAGCATGGCGTATTTTAGCAAACGGCGCACGTTAGCAAGTCATATTTTAGCAAACCTCTCCGAATGTGAGACGTGGCATGACACATTTTGGCGGCGGTGCACATTAGCGGTCGCGACGCAGAAGGCTTGCGCGTCACCTGTATGATTCAGCTAGTTTATCTGTGGTCGTCATAATTTATGGGTGGGTAAATTATGGACACAAAATTGGATTTTGTGACGGATATACCTGAACTAGAGAGTTTCACTAATGAAATATACTCGTATAGCACTAGGGCAACTTTTATGAATAATGGTGATTATTTATAAATCGTTTAAACGTTAAACGAAAGATGCATGCAAACGGGCCGAACCTTCATTTCCTAATTAATGTGTATTTGTATTTAATATATGATATTATTAAATATACATTAATAAATTGTCAAATAAAGGTATTTGACATATATCATTAATATATGTATTTGAGATATTTAAAGTAAATATAATACATATATTTGAGATATTTATATTTAATTAATTATTTAATTGTTAAATGATTAATATAATTAAAATATAAATATCTCACCAAATGATAAAGTTAGGAAATGATTATAAGTGTTTATTGTTGACTTTAAAGTAAAAGAAATGGTAGTCAAATTGGATTTGACTTCTTTGATATTTATTTTAAATTGTTAAAATTGAAAATATCAATTTCCTTTTATTATTGTCAAATTCGGCCATACCCTAAATTAAATATAATTGTTATATTTTTTGTGTTGCTTTATTTGACTTTAAAGAAAATCATTAAATGGTTTGATGATTGCTTATACAAGTTGATTAAAGCTTTATTGAAACAAATAAAAAAATATCTAGATATTATATATACATCACAATTTCGGCCAAGGGCAATTTTGGGGAGTATATATTGTTTTGTTTCATCTTTTAGGGTTCAACAAGTTCATTAGACACCAAATAGAATACAAAAGTAGTTGAGAGAAAAGCTTGAAGGCTAAAGGAAGATGGCTTGGAAAATCATGATTTTGTAAGTTATTTTTCAAAGTCTTCAACATGAAAATCTTTCTAACATGCTTAGCATCATTTTGTGTTGCTTTGGTGTTGTCTCTCTTCTTATAGTTTGTGTTTATTTTGGTTGTGAACTTTGATGAAAGATTGAAGCATGTAAGTAAGCTTGAAATGGTTTCAAAGCTTTACTTTTGATTTTTAGAAAATCAAGTTGTCATTCTAGAGTTGGTAAGCCACTTCTTGGTGACCTAGAATTTTTCTAGAGTTGTTTCAAAGTGGTGAGGCTAGATTGGTGAAGTATTGAATGGATTAAATTGTTGGATTTTATAAATTTGGTGAAATTGGACAATTTGATGAAATTGAAAAATTAGGGTTCATAATCCACTCCAAATTTGGGGCTTTTCATATATGTGATTTATTATGCTATAAATATGATGCATGTAAAATTTTAGGTTGATTGGATTTGATCTTGGCATGTTTTGAACTAAAGGGACCAAATTACAATTAATTGAAAATTTTGGGTGGCTCACGGCATTAGACTAAAAATTGGGGATTTGTGTGAAATCTGATTTTGATGCATTAGATGTGTTGAAAAACATTTTAGAAATGATTTAGAATCATCCAAAATTGTATTTGACAACTTTTGGACTAAAATGATCAATTAACAAAGTTTTGGGGCAATTCGGTAATTACCAAGAAATTTGATTTCTTGTGTAATTTTTCAGCATTTGATAATTGGATAATTAAATAAATAAGTTTATTTAATTGATTCGAGAAAAAGTTTTGAAATCGGAAAATTTTGATTTTCCGCGATTCCGCTGCGTTACCGATATTCCCCCTTAAAAACCCCATCAGTCTTCAACTTGACTCGACATGATTCATGGTGAATGTCCCCGGTCGGCTGAACCAGATAAAGGTTCGGGAGTTCATTTCATATGACATGTTTCGTCTGGACCGAGGGAGTCCAGGTCTTCAACTTGACTCGACATGAGTTATGGGGAATGTAACTGGTGGAAAGCTTTTCATTGATGTCGTGGCGAGTGAGAAATATTTAATTGTTACAAGCCTGGTTGTAATTTTTATCTCCATTCGACGATACAAGATTGAAGGATTATAGATCTTCCACGTGTCACTAAAAGAAGTAAACCCTAATACGAATAACGAGGCACCCTTTTGGCAGGAAAACGAAGCGCCAAAATGTAGTATAAGGAAGACCTCATGGGTTCATTTGCTTCATTCACAAAGATCCACAAGTTGGGAGAAAAGCTTCAAGGCTCCAAGGTATCCTTTAAAACTTTCTTCGTGTTCTTCTTTTTCTTTGAATGTTCATAGAGCAGCTTCAAACTGTTCTTAGCCAAATTAGGTTGTTTGATCTTTTGAATTGTAGTTCCGTTGGTGGATTTGTGTTTGTAGATTTGAGTAGGAGTTTGATCCATAGGAAACCAATTTTTTATAAATTACTTGTTTGTATGTTCGTCGAGTGAAAGATGTCGAGTGGAGAATCCTTAGAGAGTTTGGGAGCTCAAATAGATAAATATGTTGAAGTATCCTCAAGTGAGTCGAGTGATGATATATTGCTTCGGGAATGGTCACATCAAGATCTTACAGAGGTTGGTCTAGTTACAGTAGTGTCGCATGAAACTCCTATGGATGCAATTCCTCTTAGGACTTTATCAGTTGTGGGAGAGTCGAGTGGGACAGTTAGCACTAGTGAACCAACAAACTTGCTAACTAAGAACCCTATTATTCGTAGGACAGAAAGATCACAGAGGGAAATTAGGTGTAAGTATAGATTCCCTGATTCTATGGAATTGAAATTACCCTTGTCGACTGAGAGAATAGATTACAAAATCCCCGGATGGATTAGGTTTTATGAAATACCTTTTGCTGATGGGCTCAGATTCCCTATTCCGAGATTAGTCTGAGAAGTTTTGGATCATTATGGGATTGCTCTTTCTCAGTTGATGACAAACGCTTGGAGGATCTTGTTGTCGATTGAATGTTTGGCTTTTGAATTAGGAGTGTTTTTGGAGGTGAAGGATGTAGTATTCACATACTACTTAAAGGAGCATCTGACTGAGAAATGGAGATATACTCTGTATCTTCATCAAAAGAAGGAACACTTAGTCACGGGGCTTCCAACAAATGATAGGGGGAACTGGCAGTCAAATTTTTTTCGTGAGGGGTGAGGGTGTGTTTGGGTCGGCTGGAATGGGTCGTATCTCAGAGTATTGGAGTTTAATTAGTGAGTATCATACTTTTTTATTTGTAATATCTCACGAACGCGATTGTCGTATAAAGCTAAAAAGTTGATTACTTGTTCTGCAAGTCCGTTTCGAAACAGATTGTTTGACAGAACCCCTCAGATTATATCTAATACTAAAGCTCTTCTTGCTCTTCTAGGCGACCAACGAGATTGGATAATCGTCTTGGTAGAAAAGAGATTATGGGTGACTTTGGTGTGGAAAGAAATCTTCGAGTCAGAAGGTATATCTACCCCTTTGGCACTTTGTAAACACGTATTGACAGTCATCTACTGCAATTGGTCGATTCGAGAATTATACGGAAAGGAATTTTTTATAAAGCCTTTAACTCCAAAGGAAATTTTATGCGCAGAGGATATAATGTCAGGACCCATTGATGTATCTTCTATCGATGAGTTGAAGAGTCGAAAGAAGGTTAGGAAGCTTAAGGTAAAGGAACCAGAGGTTGAGGTTTCTGAACTAAAACAAGCTGCGTCGACTGGAACTCCTAAGATTAAGGGGCAGTCGACTGAAATGGTTGTCAAATGAGAAAAAAGAAAGCTGTTGAATTTGAAGAGGACATTGACAATATCATTGTCAAGATTCCGTCAGGGTCGACTGCGATCTCGGACCCGTCAAGCCTTAACCCTTTCATTAGGAAGCTTTTGTTGGAGGAGGATGAACAAAGGTTATCTAAGATTGGTCCTGTTGAAACTATGAAGAAGCTGCGGCTCTTACTTATCAAGTAAGTAAATAAACTCGAAACGTATTTTATAAATTTTTATCAAATGGTGTCTAACCTAAGTTTTTTCTCATGCAATGAAGTGTAACTTATATATGCAGCAATACGCTGAGTCGAATCAGATGAAGCAAATGGAGATGGAGAAGTCGGTGACTGCGATGAAAAAGGAGATGGTAGAATTGAAGTCGACGTTTGAAAAGAAGAGTAAAGAGATGGAAAATGAGTTGAAGGAGGTGAAGGCTACTCTTAGGGTGGAAAGAGAGGTTTCTGAGGATACAATTGAAGGTTACAAAGATGCACTCGACAATGTGAGGAAGGAGAATGGAGAGTTAGTCGAGCAGATTGAAGGGATTGCTCTCGAGTCCATGATGAGAGAAAGAAGTAATCTGATGAAGGATTTCCTTGAAGGAAAAACTATCGCATGGGAACCACAAAAGTGGATTCGGAGTATGATCGACTAGTGGCAGGGCTTTCTTCATCCAACAAAGGTGATGTGGAAGGGAATGGGGAAGAAGTCGAATCCAAGGAGGCTGGGAGAGAAATTATTGGTGCTGAGGAGGCAGCTGGAGTTGAAGATGAGAAGAAGAGTGAAGAACCTGGTCGAATGGAGGTTGAGTCTGCTGGACATGTTGAAGAAATTCCTGCTTCTGATGTCAAAGTTGCTGCCGAAGTTGTCTCGGAAGAAGTTCCAGAAACTTAAATTGTTTGTAACTTGTTACTTTATGTTGTTCCCTTTTGTATTTTGAACAATGAAATGGTTAAATAATATTTTGCGATTATCTACCAACGGGTTTTGTTATTTGTCGAATCTTATTACATAAAGCAGTAATCTATTCTTATTCTTCAAACTTAAACAGAAGAACACATACATTACCGGTAGAATCATTTAAGGTGAATCACATTCCAACTGTTATGAATTTGTCTCCCCTATGTCGTTTGTAATTTGTAGGCTCCATATCCAACGACCTTTGTAATCACGTATGGACCTTCCCAATTTGGTCCTAATTTACCATCTCCATCTTCTTTGGTATTCCAGAAAACTCTTCGTAGTACCCAATCCCCTTCCTTGAATGTTCTGATTCTGACATTTTTGTTGAAGTATCTGGTCATTCTTTGTCGATGTGCTGCTAGTCGAATGGATGCACGATCTCTCAATTCATCAATTGTATCCAGGTTTAAATTCATAATTGTCGATTCGAATCATCACTGAGCCATTGGTAGTGTGGGGATGGAATACTTTCTTCAATTGGTATCTGTGGGAACACAGAAACTGGGCGACGCATGCTGTCCCGGCTCGGGCTCGTGGCCCGGTCGGGAGTACGGAGTAGCCACAGGGGACTAAACCGGAGAATAATGGAGTCGCCACCCGGTGTGAACCGGGAAAATGAGATTTAAGGCCGCACTCACCCCTCGCAAGGGAAGACCTCAAACCATTGGGTTCAGAATGGTCCCTTACTTATGCCACTTGTAATGAAAGGATTTATATGATAATTTAATCAGGCTTAAGTAACACTTATTTCTAAGAATATCATGCTTCTAAATCCACATACATACATCAACAAGTTCATCTAAATTTATATGTAACACATATTCGAATTTGCATACAGCCTATTTGCATGTAATCTATGTCTCAATTTGCATACATAAGGATTATCATCCGACAAACATACAAGTTAATGAACACATTGGTGGACACAGAAGCGCAAACAAATAGCATTCTTACTAGCATGCATATTAAGAAAAGATATTTAAGCGCATAACAGAAATAGACAACTAGAGAGGTAATACCAATGCATAACGTAAAAAAGGGATAACTATGTGCTAAGATGGACATGTCGCAATGTGATGCAAGAGGATCTGTTTACCGTGGGCGTTCGTGAAGCGTTCGTATACGCGTTCGAATGGTAAACAGAAGGTTCTCGTTCGAGTAGCGTTCGTAAACGCGTTCGAACATAAATGAAAAAGAATGCTCACGTTCGTATGGCGTTTGTGAACGCGTTCGAACAGAAATGAAACAGAATACTCGCGTTCGTATGGCGTTCGTGAACGCGTTCGAACGGAAATAGGACCTGATGCATGATAAGGCAAAATGCTTGCGCGTTCGAGTTGCGTTCGTAAGCGCGTTCGAACGAGAACAGACCTGATGCATGAAATGGGACGCAATACATAAATGGCGAATAATACAATACGAGGCGCGGTAAAACGTCGTGGTAAAGGGCTTTAACCCCTCCCATAGGGGATCTTTCATTCCACTTGCTAAGCCCATGCGCTCGATCACATCATGCATGCAAACATAAAGACAATCATATCAAACCAAGTATGCCCGATTGAACACATCTTACATCCAACTGAACACACATCAACTGGCGCGGCAAAGCATCGTGGTAAAGGGCTTTAACCCCTCCCCATAGGGGATCTTTCATTCCACTTACTAAGCCCATGCGCTCGATTGAATCATGCATGTCAAGAATTAAAAGTGATAACATCAAACTTGGTATGTCCGATTGAACGTATCTTGTATTCAACCGAACACACATCAACCGGCACGGCATAACATCGTGGTAACGGGCTTTAACCCCTCCCCATAGGGGATCTTTCATTCCACTTACTAAGCCCATGCGCTCGATTGAGTCATGCATACAGAGAATTAAACGCAATAATGTCAAACTTAGTATGCCCGATTGAACGTATCTTGCATTCAACCGAACACACATCAACTGGCGCGGAAAAACATCGTGGTAAAGGGCTTTAAACCCCTCCCCATAGGGGATCTTTCATTCCACTTACTAAGTCCATGCGCTCGATTGAATCATGCATACATAAGCAACATGCAAAATTCAAATGACGAAAAGTAAATAAACCAAAGCAACACAAAACAAAAGAGAGTGCCGTTTACTCAAGCGGTACGTGGAGTTGTGTCCCGAGTACAAATCATATTACCGTCTATTCGGAATCGGCTATGAAATTTATGTTCGGGTTTCCATCCGATATACCGCGAGAGTTGACACATCTCTCATTTTATTCCACAGCCACAACATACAACATCTCACAATCCATGCATATTCATCTACTCAAGGGCCACAACATGCATTTCAACATGACGATCATGCAAGCAATATTTAATAAATAGTACAAAAAGTGAGTGTGAAAGATACCCTCAGGTCTAACCTTTTTTGCCAACTTTCAGGCTTGTGTTTCACGGACGTTGGAAGGGTACAGCTCCTCAACTTCTCCGGTTCACTGGTTTAGCGTCCTAGCTCACCGCTTTGCTGTTTTTCTTGCGGTTTGAACTCCGTTCTGCTACTGTTCGCCTCTGTTTTGCTGCTCACTGTTCAGGTCACCTGTTTGACGTTTTAACGGACTGTTCCAAGTCTTTGTGTGGGTTCTTAGTGCAGTCTTGTGATTATTTTAAGGATTATGAATGCAGTTTTTATATTACTATTTTTAAGTTTTTTAGGGACTGTATGGGGCTGTGATTTCGGTACTTGTGAGGACTGTTTTGGGGCTATATTTTTCGGTGATCTAAGGTTGTTATGGGGGTGTAATTTTCGGTAATGTGTGGAGGCTTAGGGGGGCTGCTATTTTCGGTTATGGAGTGGAGAAGATTTGTGAGGTTTATGGACGTGTAGGGCTGATTGGTTTGTGAAGGTGCTTTTAATGTGAAGGCTTTGGGTTATTTCATTTTCTCTTGTGAGTTGTGTGTGTATTATGTGTATGAGCTAGGGGTTGGAAATTCTTTTCTTCTTTTATTTCTTGTGATGGGCGTGAACTAGAAGTGTGAATGCCTTGGAGAGGTGTGGTTTATATAGAGAAGGCTAGGGCTTCACCTTGTCTCACAAGGAAGGGATTTTGGCATTAAAAGGAGGATTTGATTTGGTTTTCACAAGGGAAAGTCAATTAGATTGAGGGGGGGGGGACAAATCTTGGCTAGATTAGGAATACAATATTTAATTTGTTATGATTGATTTTAATTAGGCATGACATCTTTTTAATTTAGTATGTGATTTGTTTAGTTAGGAAGTTAATATATTTGATTTATCTTAATTAGGTATGATTATATTTTTTTTTTATTTAATTGGTAAATGGTTAAATATTTTATTTAATATTTATGTTTAATTTAATTAAATTGGGATGTGTTTATGGGCTTTGGGGAGCTAATTGGGCTGGGGTGCGAGGCTAGCAGCAAAACCAGAAACACCGACGCCGTTCGAACGCCAATTCGAACGCTACTACACACGACGTCCGCAATCTGCCTTACGTTCGAACGAAGTAACGAACGCAGCACTAACGAAGATAGTGAGCTTGTGAAATGAACTTGATGACGTACTTATTTCGAATTTCCCCTTCCGACCTCTGTTTCCCGCAATATCCTTAGCTAAAAAGGTAGTGCCTCCAACTGAGACTCATCATCGGGTTTCACATGCAAAAATGCAATGCCTACAGTCGCCCCCACTTTGATGGGACTTGTGCAGTGTGTGACTTTGAACAATCCTATCAAAGTTATGCAATGCATTTTAACTTACCTGGCTCGTTTGATGCCTCGAGCTGAGTTGGTGCTGCAAGTGGACCTCGATCCTGGGACGCATCCCAATAACTGCAACCGACAACGGGGGCACCTCGACCCAATGCCGCTGACAATAAGGACCTCGCCCTCGAACTGATGATGTAGTGTGCACCTCGACCCTGGGCACCTCGACCCGGAACTACAACTGACAACGGGGGCACCTCGACCCTGGGCACCTCGACCCAACACCGCTGACAATAGGGACCTCGCCCTCGAACTGATGATGTAGTGGGCACCTCGACCCTGGCACCTCGACCCGGAACTACAACTGACAACGGGGGACCTCGACCCTGGGCACCTCGACCCAACACCGCTGACAATAGGGACCTCGCCCTCGAACTGATGATGTAGTGGGCACCTCGACCCGGAACTACAACTGACAACGGGGGCACCTCGACCCTGGGCACCTCGACCCAACACCGCTGACAATAGGGACCTCGCCCTCGAACTGATGATGTAGTGTGCACCTCGACCCGGAACTACAACTGACAACGGGGGCACCTCGACCCTGGGCACCTCGACCCAACACCGCTGACAATAGGGACCTCGCCCTCAAACTGATGATGTAGTGGGCACCTCGACCCTGAACTACAACCGACAACGGGGCTTCGCCCTCAAGCTGATATGGGCCTCGCCCACAAGCCGACATGATATGGGCCTCGCCCGTTTGGGACTCATCCCCAAAGACTGAAATTGCGTTGACGCTGCTTGGCTCATTTCTGCCGCTTTCTCCTTTCTTCGAACCTGCGAACACAAAAAAACAAACATGAAGAGAATGCAATGTTACGTGTATGCATGAATGATTTTCTGATTCCGTTGGGTTAGGTCTTCTGCCAATTCCCGTAGTGACTGCTCGGTCTTCTCTCCCTCAGGCAAAGTATTACTTTAATCTGTCTACGTTGATTGGCTTGGTGAACTCGTTTCCTTCCAAATCTGATAGCTTCACTGCTCCATTTCCCATTACCTTCTGCACTATGTAAGGTCCTTCCCAGTTAGGTCTGAATTTTCCTCTTGGATCTGTCGTCGACGGCTTCGACTGCTTAAGTACCAAATCACCCTTTCTGATCTTGGTGGGACGTACTTTCTTATTGAATGCCCGAGCTAGTCTCTTCTGATACAACTGCATGCGATACAAAGACTTCGTTCTCTTCTCATCCAATAGTGCTAACTGATCAAACCTCTGTGCGGCCCAATCCTGTTGCGGTAATTCTGCCTCTGTTAATACCCTCATAGACTGTATCTCCACTTCTGCCGGCAATACTGCTTCCATTCAATAGACCAAAGAGTAAGGTGTGGCCCATGTTGCTGTCCTTACTGATGTTCTATACCCCCACAGAGCATATGGTAGTTTCTCGGCCCAATCTCTGCAATTTTCTGTCATCTTGGCTAAAATTGTCTTTATAGTCTTGTTGGCTGCCTCAACTGCCCCATTTGCCTGCGGCCTGTACGGTGATGACTTGTGGTGGCCTATCCCATACCTCTGTAACATTACCTTCGTCTCTCCTTGAAACTGGACCCCGTTGTCTGTCACTACATGATGCGGCATACCATACCGACAAATGAGGTTCTGAGCTATAAACTTTGCCATCTGCTTTGCTGTAACATTACAGAATGATTCGGCTTCCACCCACTTCGAGAAGTAATCTACTGCCACTACTATGAAGCGATGCCCATTTGACGCATTCGGTCGAATTTCTCCAATCATATCAATTCCCCATGCTGAGAAAGGCCACGGCTCTGACAGCCCGTGTAACTCTGTGTGTGGTAAGTGATTCAAATTACCATGTGCTTGACAGTCATGACAGTGCTTCACCATCTTCGCGCAATCTGTTTCCATGGTTGACCAATAAAAACCTTGTCTCACTATCTTGCGGGACAGCTTCAACCCGTTCATGTGCGGACCACATACCCCGGCGTGTATTTCTTCCATTACATGCTGAGCTTCTTCTTTCTCAAACACTTCAACTGGATACCGTTTGCCTGCCTCTTGTACAGTTCCTTTTTCAAAATCACATACTGGGAAGCCAACTTCTGAATGTCTATTATGTCTTTTCTACCTGCCCCTTCCGGGAGTTCACCATGTTCCAGATACCTCTGAATGTCATAATACCAAGGTTTACCGTCGTCGACCTCAACTCCCAAAATTCTTTCTATCTCATAAACAGGTCTGCTCGCTGTTGTCAATATCAACAGTCTCATCACTAACTTTTCTGGATTTTCCCAAGTTGCTGCAAGTGTAGCCAATGCATCTGCCATCTGATTCTCTTCTCTCGGTAAATGCTGAAACTTACACTCGGGGATAACCTGTGCCAACTTTCTGAGGTGAAAAAGGTAAGGTTTCAACCGTTCTTCTTTCAATTCCCATTCTCCTCGCATCTGCTGGACTACCAACATAGAATCTCCGTAGACTTCCACACTCCCGGCCTCAAGGCTATCAATGCTGTCAAACCAAAAGCACATTCTTCATAGTCGGCCATGTTATTAGTCACTCTGAATGTCAACCTCTTGGCCAAAGGCAAAGTCTACCCTTCGGGGGTCACTATCACGATTCCAATTCCAGCTCCTTGTAATTCACTGCTCCGTCGAAATACATCTTCCATCTCTGAACTGTTATTGCTTGGATCTCTTCATTTGGAAATTCAAACTTATACTGATCCCCCTCAACAGGTTGCATTGCCAGAAACTCTGCTACTACTCGCCATTTGATCACTTTGGAGGTGAGATATTCAATGTCAAACTCTATCGGCAATACCAACCATCTGGCCAACTTTCCCACTAGCGAAGGCACCGAATGAAGATATTTCAGAGGATTTTCCTTGGCCACTATCTGGATCTTGTATGACTGGAAATAATGCCGCAATTTTCTGGAAGCCCATACCACTGCAAGACAGATATTCTCAACTTCTTGATACCGAGCCTCATACAGGAGCATCTTCTTACTCAGATAATAGACTGCATGTTCTACTCCTGTCTCATTAGCCTGTACCATCATTGCCCCCAGTGCTTCTGATTCTATAGCCAAATATAATATCAAGGTCTGCCTGCCCGGTCTCGGAGGCTTTAATACAGAAGCTTTACCAAATACTCTCTGATTTTGTCGAAGGCTGTCTGACACTGTTCATTCCATCTCACTGGCTGATCTTTTCTCAACAGTTTGAAGATAGGCTCACATACTGATGTCAACTTGGCGATGAACCGACTGATGTACTGAATCTTCCCCAAGAATGCTCTAACTTCTTTTTCTGTCCTCGGTGCAGGCATTTCTGTGATTGCCTTGATCTTTTCGGAGTCTACCTCTATTCCGCCCATTTCTACTGTATGACCAAGCAATTTCCCTGATGTCACCCCAAACACACATTTCTTGGGATTAAGCCGCAAGTTGTATCTGTCAACCCTCTGAAGGAACCTTTCCAGTGCTTCAATATGCCCAACTCTTGTCTCTGATTTTACTATCATGTCATCCACATACACCTCAATCTCTTTGTGCATCAAGTCATGGAAAAGTTTAGTGGCCATCCGCTGATAAGTAGCTCCCGCATTCTTAAGTCCAAACGGCATAACCTTGTAACCATAAGTACCCCACTCGGTAACAAATGCAGTCTTGTGTTTATCTTCCTCAGCCATGAGAACCTGATTGTAACATGAAAATCCATCTACAAACGAATACATGGCAGGTAAAGCCGCACTATCAACCAGAACATCTATATGCGGCAGAGGAAAATCATCTTTCGGACAAGCCTTGTTGAGATCTCTGTAGTCTACACACATTCTGACCTTCCCATCTTTCTTTGGTACCGGCACTATATTAGCCAACCACTCTGGATATTTTACTACTTCCAGGAACCCCACATCTATCTGTTTCTTAACTTCCTCTCTGACTTTCTCAGCCCATTCTGGTCTCATCCGTCGAAGTTTCTGTTTTACTGGCCTCATATTCGGATAAGTTGGTATTGTGTGCTGGGCAATGTTTCTGTCTACTCCAGGCATGTCCTCATAGGACCAATCAAATACTTTGGCGTATCTGACCAACACTTCTTCTAGTTTCTCCCTCTCTTCAGAGGCAACTTCACTTGCAATCAGAATTTCCTTGGGGTTCTCAAGTGTACCCAAGTTAAATGCAGTAGTTCTGGCCGAACTGATATCAAATATGCTTGATTCGTGCAGAGTAAATGGAAATGACTCAGGCAAGTAAGCAAAAGAAATGTCTTTATTATTGGATAATGCGGAAGTACATTCAAACAAATCAGGAAGGTAAATGTCTTCATCATCTATAGACACTCTTCCCCTGCAATCAGGTCTTCCTCAGGCTTTTCATCCTCTCCCAGAGTCAGGCTCTCCAACTTCATCAACTCTTCTTCCCAATTCTCCGCTTCCACAGCTTCTTTAATCAGCGGTTTCTCACGCAACAAATCCTGGAAGATCTCAAATCCAGATACCACAATCCCATTAACTTCCACAGGTTCTGGCTCCCCTTGATATCCTGAAGCTCTCACAAAACATTCCATCAGTTTCAAGCCTTTTTTCTTGACCTTTGGCTTTTCTTCATCAGACTTATACCCCAAACCTTTCCGAGTGGTCTGTCCTCTGAAATCTGGCAACTTTGAACCTTCACCCGGTTCAAACTTCATTTTTTCATGATCCTAGCCACCCTAGGATCCACCCATTCCTCAAAAGTAGCTGACACCTGAAACCTTGTGAAAGGTTGTATCTCGAAGGCAGCCACGACATTATCTACCTCAGCCCGGATAGTACAACTTCTCCCTCTCCTCATACGGGAACTTGATCATCTGATGCAAAGTGGAAGGCACGCCCCCAAGTTTGTGAAACCAAGGCTTTCCCAACAATAAGGCAAAAGTGGTTGGGTTGTCCAGCACTGTAAACTCGACTTCATCTTCAATAGGGCCTACCTTGACCATAGCCACAAAGGTACCCTCACTCCCCCTTTACTGTCATCATAAGCCTTAATAGTCATACTGGAGGGGTCCAAGTCTGTTGCTTTCATACCCAATCTTGCCAGAATTTTCAATGGGCACACATTGATGGACGAACCGTCATCCACCATCACACATGAAGTTTTCTTGCCCCTCACTTCGGCCTTGATAAATAGAGGCCTATTATGATTTCTCCCTTCCGGCGGGAGTTCATCCTCAGAAAAAGATATCTGCAAAGCTTCTTTCTGAACTGACCCAACAAACATTGCAGGGTTGGCGTCTTCTGACCGGCGTAAACACACACGTATAACGCAAGCGCACGTATCGTTCAAGTAGTATAAAAATATCGATCCCACGAGGACTTAATTCCTATTGTTGTTATTAATTGTTGAATCTATTTATTTACAAATATCTAATTAAATGGAGAAGAGAATGATTGTTTGATTGGTTGAATGTGGTTTTGCACATAAATAAATAAATAAAAAGACAAAAGAAAATACTAAGGAAAATAACAAAGACACAAAGATCTAGGGTTGTGATTTCTTCCAATATCATTTTAATGATGAAGTGATTATTTTATAGTTGGGTAATACATTGATTTATTAACCTGGAACACGAAATTATGTAAAAGCCTCTGTCGATGGTCAGACACAAATACCCAGTGTAACCCATTTGAACCATATTCCTATGTCAACCACATTATCTGGATTCATTAGATTGAGTTCCAATTATGGCTACCCTCGCCCGACAGGTATATCCTATCCTGTAAGGAAATCTATTAAAGGGTTATCTATCCTCAAGGAAGATCGTGGGCTATTGAGTCTAAGGTCTTAAACTTAAAATCCCTATGTCAGTTCATTTTAAGTTTACCTAATCAATTTTATTAATGGCCAATTAATAAAAAGCATTAAGATTAAGACTCAATAAATAAATCTTTATAATACCCAAACTATAATCTAACCCTTATAAACCGGTGATATTGAAATTCATCACAACCCCAGATAACTATTTAGTTACAATACATAACTAGGACTAATAACTGAAAAATAAAAGACATAAAGTAAAAATACTGAAAAGTAAAAGACATAAAGTAAAAAGTAAAATAAATGCTAAGGTAAAAGGAATTACTTTTACTCTACTACTTATTTAGAAATCTCCCATAAAATAATATATAAACTTGTTATAATATTACCAACCGACCAATCTGGCGGTATCCTGATTAAGTCAAATTAAGTCCAACCAGCCTATAGGCGGTAATATTTGTCCATAATCCAGCCATAAGGCGGTACCAAAATAATTTACCAACCGACCAATCTGGCGGTATCCTTGATTAGTCAGGTTTAAACCAGATTAAATTGAATTGCCAACCGACCAATATAGCGGTATCCTTTATTAATCAGTATTTTAAATAGTGAATATATTATTTTTAAGGGAGATTAATCTAAATAGTAACAGTAAAAGAATTACCTTTCACCCTAGCTTGGGAAATTACCTCCTCATTACTGAAAAGTAAAAACTGAAAAATTAAAGAAAGAAAAGTACTGTGCGTAAAAGTAAATCGCGGAAAGTAAAAACTGAAAAGTAAAGAAAAGAAAGTGCGAAACTGAAAATTAATTACTGAAAACTAAAAATAAACAAACTAGATACAATCTTCTTATTTATTCATTAAGAATTTCAAAGAAGAAAGTATGAATTTTACAAATGAAATGGCTTGGTATTTATAGGCAAAATTTTGCCACCATCAAATCATCAATCAATTTCTCCACCAAATCCATTATTAATTTCTCCACTAATTACTCCACCAAATCCATAATTGCTCCACTAATTTCTTATCTTGTTTGGTGGTGATTTGATAATTTTTATTAATTATTTATTAATTAATATTTTGCTTTGAAAATGATTGATAATGACTTTTAATAATTACACTCCACACACTTCTGGATGGTTCATCAATTTCGGTCATGAAATAATCAGAATTTGAAAATATGTTCTCTTTCAAAGTTGTATATCTTTCAGTCTTCTTTAATCTGGCACTTGAATCAGCTCAATCCGATATCTGAGTAAAACGTTATGCCCAAAATACGACAGATGCGCAAAACTGGAATTTCCAAAACTGCACTTCGTCAAAACGCCCTTTCAAGTTTCCAATCTCCAAAATTAATATATCAAGTCCAATAATTGCCCTTATTTGATCCACATTTCATCCTAAATGATTTAATTGAGTCCCGATATTATTTTATCTGCAAAATAAAATAAAACATATCAAAACGTTCATCAAACCCGAGAAACTAAACAAAATATTAAGTAAAAGGGGCGGTAAATATTGATATATTTTCCGCTCATCATCTTCCGGTACCACAAGTTTACTCAAGGCCTCAACCATGGCCTACCTATGCTCTCGAGAAGCACATAACAGTTCCTAGATACTCACTTGTGCTCTAGTCTTCCTCAATTGCTTCAACACTATATCCCCCTCAGTATTTTCTACAGTCTCAACCACTTGCCTACCATCTGTCAAAACTTCCTTACCATTTTCTGCCATATCGTTGTAAAAGCGACCGCTACGCGTCATTCCCCTTACTTCTTCTTCATCACTGCTAGAGAAATCAAGCCAAAAGCTTTTCCCCTGCTCAGTCTCATCTTCACTAGTACTATCCCAGATTCCAAGGCAAAAGGCTTGAGGGTGGAAGGATTTTAGGACAAGGTCTTCTGGGAGGCCAGAATTGATCATATAGGCTGGTGGTGGTACGACACGGTAATTGGGTAAGGGGTTTTTGTGTGTGTCAGGCTGTTCTGCTTCTGGGTCAGGTATTTTCTTGGAGTCTATCAGGTCTTGGATTTCATGGCGGAGTCGGGCGCAATTGTCAGTGTCATGGCCCTTTTGTTGGTGAAAGTGACAGTAAAGGCTTAGGTTATAATGTGATGGTAGGGGATTGGGTAATGGTTTGGCTTCCAAGGGTTTTAAAAGCCCTTGCCTCTTCAGTTTCTCTAGCACCTTTGACAGGGGTCTTCCCAAGTTGGAAAACTGTCGGTTCCGGATAGCGGCAATCTCAACAGAAACGGGCTTTGCTCCTGATGTTCCCCCAATGGGCCTCCTGTTCAGACCATAGAATTTTCTATTCTCGGCCTCTTCTTCCTCAATATCCATGACAGTTTCCCTCAACTGCCGAAAGTCTGCAATCATGGAGGTCATCCTCCTCAACTTGCTGTAAATGGAGGGCTTGGTGCCCTTGATAATCATCTTAATCTGATCCTTCTCCGAAGGCCTAGTCTGCATCTTTAATAACTGACCCATCCACCGGTCCACATACTCCTTAAAACTCTCCTCCGCTTTCTGCTTAACATTCTCCAGATCGCGGAGTGACAGATCGATCTCTAGGTCAGTGACATACTGCTTCAGGAAAGCATCAGTCAACTCCCTCCAATCTTCCTTCACTTTCTTCTCCAAACTGTGGTACCACACCACGGGAGCTCCCTCGAGCGACATTCCAAACATTTTATGCATTTGGCGCTGAGACAGGCCAACTGAACTCATGACTGATACAAACTGTCGGAGATGCACCCTTGGATCCCCATTCCCGTTAAACTTAGCCATATCAGGCATCTTGAACTGTGCCGGCAACTGTTCCTCGAATTCAGTGTGTCATAATCCAGCAGATCCTCATTCTTACCCCTCATCTTGCGGGTAACCGACTCAACCTGATCCCGAAGTTTCTGTAACTCTGCCTGAGACCCAGATACTCTGCCTGCTGCATACTCTGCCATATCATCATCAAAAGCGGGGTATCATCCCCCAATCTGTTCGGAGATTCCTCTTGCCTCACATCCCCAGAATTAACCCCGGCGCGAGACCCAGCTATACCAGCCATAGCAGTAGTCAAAGCTTGCAACTGTTCAGTGATCTTGGCGAGACCGTTCTCTAACTGATCTATACGGGACACCTCATTATCGGATTCACTCATACTTGTTCTTTTAGTGAGTCTTGTCCATTCTCTAACCCAAACGGTATCTATGATGTCTTTTTGAGACATAGATGGTGTTAACATGATATATGTATGTATGAGGTGCACGAGATGCATGTACCATATATAACATATTAAATCAATTAAAATTTTCAAACAAATCGGCCCGTTACCATTTTAGAATCTTTCGGGCTAATTGTCACAGGAGTGAACCCATCCCAGTTTAAATGGCCCAATGAGTTCACATCTTATGACAAGGAGCCCAACTAAGTCCAAATGGTAATGTTCCGAACACAAGCACAAAGTGGCCCATCAACACTAGACGCCTTTGGCCCAATAGTCATGAAATACGTTCTTGTCCCAGTTTAAATGGCCCAACAAGCCCATATCCCATGACAAATGGTCCAAATGGATCCAACGACGATGTTCCCAAACACAAGCATAGAAGAAAGATGATGCAAACACAACGTAATAATTTCTACATAATGGCCCATCAACATTTCAGAAGCTTCGGGCCTAATAGTCATAAGGTACGAACTCGCCCCAGTTTAAATGGCCCAGCAAGTCCGCATTTCTGACAATAGTCCAACTGCATCCAAATGAGGATGGTCCACAAGCACATATTCAAGGAAATAATTGTTACTTTAGCCAACCCGGTCTATGGGTGGGTTAGCAAGAGTATAGGCAAAGGCTCTCACCGACGAAGGATGGCCCACAACTAGGTCTCCCCACTCAAGGGTTCGAGCAACCAAGTGAGCGCACCCTTTTTTATACACTAAGGTACGTGCCAATGAGCTATGGTGTGTGACGGACTGTCAAATGGATTTCCCGTTGTAGATTCCCCAGAGGGAAGGTGGAGCGAGGCTCACTTAAATACCCAAGCCTCTTAGGCTCTTATCGCTTGGTGTCAGGAATAAACAACGAGTCCTCCAAATTAGTCCATCACAATAGGCTACGAGTAGATGGCTATCTAGGTGCCTTCACAGCTTTTCCTTCTAGAAAGGTAGTGAATGAAGGAAGACACCAAACCATTACCTAGCCTCAAAATGCCTTTGATTAAACCCTCACTTTATCCACTATAGACACGGTCAATTAAAACATAGATCCAAACATCACAAGACAATATTTCGGGGCTGATTCTCTATCCCCAGTGGAGTCGCCAGACTGTGGGAACACAGAAACTGGGCGACGCATGCTGTCTCGGGCTCGCAGCCTGGTCGGGAGTACGGAGTAGCCACGGGGGACTAAACCGGAGAATAATGGAGTCGTCACCCGGTGTGAACCGGGAAAATGAGATTTAAGGCCGCACTCACCCCTCGCAAGGGAAGACCTCAAACCATTGGGTTCGGAATGGTCCCTTACTTATGCCACTTGTAATGAAAGGATTTATATGATAATTTAATCAGGCTTAAGTAACACTTATTTCTAAGAATATCATGCTTCTAAATCCACATACATACATCAACAAGTTCATCTAAATTTATATGTAACACATATTCGAATTTGCATACAGCCTATTTGCATGTAATCTATGTCTCAATTTGCATACATAAGGATTATCATCCAGCAAGCATACAAGTTAATGAACACATTGGTGGACGCAGAAGCGCAAACAAATAGCATTCTTACTAGCATGCATATTAAGAAAAGATATTTAAGCTCATAACAGAAATAGACAACTAGAGAGGTAATACCAATGCATAACGTACAAAAGGGGTAACTATGTGCTAAGATGGACATGTCACAATGTGATGCAAGAGGATCTGTTTACCGTGGGCGTTCGTGAAGCTTTCGTATACGCGTTCGAATGGTAAACAGAAGGTTCTCGTTCGAGTAGCGTTCGTAAACGCGTTCGAACGAAAATGAAATAGAATGCTCACTTTCGTATGGCGTTTGTGAACGCGTTCGAACAGAAATGAAACAGAATACTCGCGTTCGTATGGCGTTCGTGAACGTGTTCGAACGAAAATGGGACCTGATGCATGATAAGGCAAAATGCTTGCGCGTTCGAGTTGCGTTCGTAAGCGCGTTCGAATGAGAACAGACCTGATGCATGAAATGAGACGCAATACATAAATGGCGAATAGTACAATGCGAGGCCCGGCAAAGCGTCGTGGTAAAGGGCTTTAACCCCTCCCCCTATGGGATCTTTCATTCCACTTGCTAAGCCCATGCGCTCGATCACATCATGCATGCAAACATAAAGACAATCATATCAAACCAAGTATGCCCGATTGAACACATCTTACATCCAACCGAACACACATCAACCGGCGCGGCAAAGCATCGTGGTAACGGGCTTTAACCCCTCCCCATATGGGATCTTTCATTCCACTTACTAAGCCCATGCGCTCGATTGAATCATGCATGTCAAGAATTAAAAGTGATAACATCAAACTTGGTGTGTCCGATTGAACGTATCTTGTATTCAACTGAACACACATCAACCGGCACGGTATAGCATCGTGGTAACGGGCTTTAACCCCTCCCCATAGGGGATCTTTCATTCCACTTACTAAGCCCATGCGCTCGATTGAGTCATGCATACAGAGAATTAAACGCAATAATGTCAAACTTAGTATGCCCGATTGAACGTATCTTGCATTCAACCGAACACACATCAACCGACGCGGCAAAGCATCGTGGTAAAGGGCTTTAAACCCCTCCCCATAGGGGATCTTTCATTCCACTTACTAAGCCCATGCGCTCGATTGAATCATGCATACATAAGCAACATGCAAAATTCAAATGACGAAAAGTAAATAAACCAAAGCAACATAAAACAAAAGAGAGTGCCGTTTACTCAAGCGGTACGTGGAGTTGTGTCCCGAGTACAAATCATATTACCGTCTATTCGAAATCGGCTATGAAATTTATGTCCGGGTTTCCATCCGATATACCGCGAGAGTTGACACATCTCTCATTTTATTCCACAGCCACAACATACAACATCTCACAATCCATGCATATTCATCTACTCAAGGGCCACAACATGCATTTCAACATGACAATCATGCAAGCAATATTTAATAAATAGTACAAAAAATGAGTGTGAAAGATACCCTTAGGTCTAACCTTTTTTGCCAACTTTCAGGCTTGCGTTTCACGGACGTTGGAAGGGTACAGCTCCTCAACTTCTCCGGTTCACTGGTTTAGCGTCCTAGCTCACCGCTTTGCTATTTTGCTTGCGGTTTGAACTCTGTTCTGCTACTGTTCGGCCTCTATTTTGCTGCTCACTGTTCAGGTCACCTGTTTGACGTTTTAACGGACTGTTCCAAGTCTTTGTGTGGGTTCTTAGTGCAGTCTTGTGTGATTATTTTAAGGATTATGAATGCAGTTTTTATATTACTGTTTTTAAGTTTTTTAGGGACTGTATGGGGCTGTGATTTTCGGTACTTGTGAGGACTGTTTGGGGCTATATTTTTCGGTGATCTAAGGTGTTTATTGGGGTGTAATTTTCGGTAATGTGTGGAGGCTTAGGGGGCTGCTATTTTCAGTTATGGAGTGGAGAAGATTTGTGAGGTTTATGGACGTGTAGGGCTGATTGATTGGTTGTGAAGGTGCTTTTAATGTGAAGGCTTTGGGTTATTTCCTTTTCTCTTGTGAGTTTGTGAGTTGTGTGTGTATATGTGTGTGAGTTGTGGTGTATTTTCTTTTCTTCTTTTATTTCTTGTGATGGGCGTGAACTAGGAGTGTGAATGCCTTGGAGAGGTGTGGTTTATATAGAGAAAGGTTAGGGCTTCACCTTGTCTCACAAGGAAGGGATTTTGCATTTAAAGGAGGATTTGATTTGGTATTCAACAAGGAAAGGATTAGATTGAGGGGGGACAAATCTTGGCTAGATTAGGAATAGAAAATATTTAATTTGTTATGATTGATTTTAATTAGGCATGACATCTTTTTAATTTAGTATGTGATTTGTTTAGTTAGGAAGTTAATATATTTGATTTATCTTAATTACGTATGATTATATTTTATGTTTTATTTAATTGGTAAATGGTTTAAATATTTTATTTAATATTTAATGTTTAATTTAATTAAATTGGGATGTGTTTTATGGGCTTTGGGGAGCTAATTGGGCTGGGGTGCGAGGCTAGCAGCAAAACCAGAAACACTGACGCCGTTCGAACGCCAATTCGAACGCTACATGAACGTCTGCAATCTGCCTGACGTTCGAACGAAGTAACGAACGTAGCACTAACGAAGACAGTGAGCTTGTGAAATGAACTTGATGACGTAGTTATTTTGAATTTCCCCTTCCGACCTCCGTTTCCCGCAATATCCTTAGCTAAAAAGGTAGTGCCTCCAACTGAGACTCATCATCGGGTTTCACATGCAAAAATGCAATGCCTACAGTATCACTGCTTCTGTTCCAAATGCCATAGAGAAAGGAGTTTCTCCCGTAGAAGAACGGATAGTTGTTCTGTAGGACCATAAGACTCCATGAAGTTCATCTGCCCATGATCACTTTACTTTTTCCAACATTTTCTTCAAAGTGTTCAAAATGGTTTTTTTGGAAGACTCGGCTTGTCCATTTGATTGTGGGAAGTGTGTGGTTGAAAAACTTAATTTAATTCCCCAATTTCTATAGAAGTCTTGGAAATGATGGCTAATGAATTGTGAACCATTATCAGTTACAATCTCTCTGGGAATGCCGAACTCTACATATGATGTTCTTCCAAATGAACGATTGAACTTCTTTATCTCGTATCTTGGCAAAAGAGTCTGCTTCAATCCACTTTGAATAGTTGTCTGTTAGAGCTAGCATGTAGACTCGTTGTCCCGGGGCTGTTGGGAGTTTCCATACTATATCCATTCCCCATTTCATGAATGGCCATGGGGATAAGATGGGATTTAGCTTCTCAGGAGGAAGGTGTGAAACTGGAGCAAACCTCTGCCATTTCTCACATTTCTTTGTGTATTTTGCCGAGTCATTTCTCATTGTAGGCCAATAGTATCCTGTCGAATGGGCTCGAAGTGCAAAAATACGACCTCCAGAATGATTTCCACATTCCCCTTCGTGTTTCTGATAACACATGTTGCGCTTGTTAATGAGTAAGGCACTTTAAGTAGGGTTCAGAGAACGACCTCTTCAACAACTGTCCATCGAATAAGGTAAACCTTGCGGCCTGCCTCTGAATTCTCATTGCTTTAGTTTTGTCTTCCGGAAGTAGCCCCTCTTGCAGATATTTTAAAAGTGGTGTCATCCATGAGTCGTCTGAGGTGATGGACATGACTTCCTTGCCTCCCTTCCAAATTGCTAGCCAGTTCAAGTATACCACTGGAATAGATTGAGGTTTGTCTCCGTGTATTGTTGATCCAAAGGTAGCCAATGCATCCGCTTGAGAATTTTCACTTCTTGGGACTTGAGTTATCGTAAGCTCCTCAAACGTCGATTGGATTTCTTTCACTTTCTCTAGGTAGGATGCCATTTGAGGATCTCGTGCTTGATATGACCCTTGGAATTTGTTGACAATCAATTGAGAATCAGACTTGACTTCAATCATCTTTGCTCCAAGTTCTCTGGCTAAACTGGACCTACTATCAACGCCTCATACTCTGCCTTATTGTTGGTAACTCTTAAACCACATTTGATCGCTTGTTGTAGTATGTCACCGTCTAGAGAAGTAATTACAACTCCTAAACCGCAACCTTTCTTATTACTGGATCCATCAACTGAGAGCTTCTAGGTGGGTGTCGACTGGATTGAATTCACTTCCAGATCAGTGGTAATCTGTAGACTGGGACTGAAATCGGCTACGAAATCTACCAAGGCTTGTGATTTTATGGTTGTTCTAGGGAGATAAGTGATGTCGTGCTTTCCAAGCTCCATTGCCGATTTTGTTAATCTTCCAGATAGCTCTTGTCTATGCAGTATGCTTCTCAAGGGGTATGATGAATAAACAGTGATTGGGTGCCCCTGGAAATAAGGTCGTAGCTTCCTTGCGGCCATTACTAAGGCCAACACCAATTTTTCCATATGTGGGTAGCGTGACTCCGCATCAAGTAGTGCCTTGCTCACATAGTAGACTGGGAGTTGTGTTCCATTTTCTTCTATGATCAAGACTGCACTCACAGCTCGTTCTAAAACTCCCAAGTAAAGGAAAAGCTTTTCATTGTCGAGTGGTTTTGACAATAGAGGGGAAGAAGTCAAGTACCGCTTGAGTTCCTTTAGAGCTTCTTCGCAGGCTGGAGTCCATTCAAAGTTTTTTGCTTTTTTAATGGCTGAGAAGAACAAAAAACTCTTGTCTGTCGACTTGGAGATGAACCTGTTTAAAGCAGCAATTCTTCCCGCTAGCCGCATGACTTCTTTTGGGCTGGAAGGAGAGAGGATATCAAGAATGGATTTGATTTGGTCGGGATTCGCTTCTATTCCTCGTCGAGTGACAATATATCCCAAGAATTTCCCTTAAGCGACTCCAAATGCACATTTAGTTGGGTTCAACTTCATCCCATACCTGTACATTATGGTGAATACTTCTTCCAAGTGATCTAGATGTTGTTCTGATTTCGAAGACTTCACCAGCATGTTGTCTATGTAGACTTCCATTGTCTTCCCAATCTCTTGAGAGAACATTTTTTTGACCATTCGTTGGTAGGTGGCTCTAGCGTTTTTGAGGCCAAATGGCATTACCTTGTAACAAAAAATACATTTATTTGTGACAAAGACAGTCTTCTCTTGGTCTTCTGGATGCATGAGAATTTGATTGTAGCCAGATTATGCATCCATGAAACTCAACAATTCATGCCCGACTGTAGCATCAACCATTGAATCGATGTGAGGTAGTGGGAATGAGTCATTTGGGCAAGCTTTGTTTAAGTCTGTGAAATCAATACAGACTCGACACTTCCCATTTTTCTTTCGCACCACCACCACATTGGCTAGCCACTCTGGGAATTGGACTTCCTTGATGGCACCATTCTGCAGTAATTTTTGAACTTCATCATTGATAATCTGATTCCTCTCTGGGGTGAACTTTCTCCTCTTTTGTCTGACAGGAGGGTAGTCTGGATCCACATGGAGTTGATGGGTAATCAATTCAGGGTCGATCCCAGTCATATCCTTGTGTGACCATGCGAATTGGTCGTGTCGTTTTAACAAAAAATCAATCAAGTCTACTCGTAGCTTGGGATCCAGATTTGCACCTACTTACGTCTTATGATCTGCATGCTCGGAATTAATTTGGACCTCATCAAGTTCTTCAATGTTAGGTAGTGTCAGCTCCAAACAATAAGGTCAGTTCTATAGTTGCTATGCAGAATGAGTTTTGGCTTTCAATGTCGTCTGGTAGCAGCCTCTTGAAGCTGCCATGTCTCCCCTTATTTCCTGAATTCCCCACTTTGTAGGGAACTTCAAAACTTGATGATAAGTGGATGACACTGCCCTCATCTCGTGAATCCATGGTCTACCAATTATAAGATTGTAGGTTGAAGGACAGTCTAAGACTAAGAAAGTAGTCATCTTGTTGATCCCCCTGCGTAGACTGGAAGAGTTATTTCTCCCATGGTAAATTTTTGTTCACCACTAAACCCAATTAACACCGTTGTTCGCCTGTTTACTTTTTCCAGTTCGGCTCTCATGTCTGCAAGGGCTGCAGTGAAGATGATGTTGGCTGAAGATCCTGTGTCCACTAGTACTCGTTTGATCATAAAATTTGCCACTTGTAAGGAGATCACCAAAGCGTCATGATGTGGATTCATACTACCGGAGTCGTTGTTGTCTGGAAACTCCATGATTAGGTTGGTAAACATCCTCTCCATGGACATTGTAGAGTGAGGAATGTTCATCATGACAGTCCTGGCATGCCGTTTGGCTGCTGAGTAGGAAATCCCACTAACTTCTGATCCTCCAGATATGAAATTCACTGTGTTGTCAATTGGTGGAGGTGGAATTGGAGCTTCTCATTGGCCATCTTTTTCATTTCTTCGGGCTAAAGTAGCTTTTCCTTTCTCTGTAAGTAAATCTCTCAAGAATCCTTTGTTCAACAGCTCCAGGACCTTCCGCCTCAATGCTACGCATTCAGCTGTAGTATGGCCGTAGTCTCGATGGAATTCGCACCATTTACTGGTGTCATTCTTTTTTGAACTTTCTCTGTTGCGTGAGGGCCATCTCACCTCACTTCCCATCTTTTTAAAGTCTGAAACTAATTCTCCTGGGGAAATGGAAAAATTGTAGTCTGGGAGCCTTGGTTTGTCAGCTGAAGTTCTTTCTTGGGCTCTGTATGGTAGCGATCATCGATCAAAATCTTTACGGAGGGGTTGATGCTATTTTCTTTGAAGATTCCTCTTATCTGAAAGATGACGAGGCATCATATTTGCAAATTCTTTATGTCGTTTAGGAGCTTGGTGCATTCTTTCATTTTGTAAGTTGGAGGAATTATCTTTCATTTTATTCCTTTTGTCTTCTTCCCACCTGATTTCAATTTGGGCTCGTGCCATGGCTTGGTCCATTGTGTAGCATTGAAATTTGGTTAACTTTTTGTAGAATCCACTCTCAGAGAGTAACCCATTTCTGAAAGCCTCTACAGCTGTTGGCTGATGGATATCTGGAATAGTTATTCTTTCTTTGTTGAAGCGATCGACGTAGCTTCGCGAGGATTCCCCTCTTCGTTGCTGGATGGCATTGAGGTCATCAGTAGTTTTTTCAAGATTGCAAGAGCTTGCGAAGTGTTCCATAAATTTATCTGCTAATTGTTAGTACGACTCGATGGATCTGTATGGTAGGTTGATGAACCAGGTTAGGGCGGGGCCTGCCAAAGTTTCTCCAAATCCTCTGCACATTCCAGCTTCCCATTGGTGAGGATACATGCCAGTTGACATCATTTTGTATTTGTAGTGGATAACATGGTCATCTGGGTCAGTGGATCCATCATACAACTTCATATTCGGTGGGCTGAACTTTTGTGGTAGCTCAACAGACGTGATGGTCTCCAAGAATGGTGTGTCAAAAATAGTCACTGCTCTGCTTTTCTTTATCGGTAGTTTCACTCCTGGTAGGTTGGATATAACTGCTTCTTTAAACTCCATCATTTCCCTCCTCATAGTGGATGCGACCTGTTGTGCTTGGTCGACTGGGGAGATTGGTAGGTTCCTCTGGCCACCATTTGATGGATTGTCATCTGCCACTTCGTTGAATGCTCCCAAGAGATTAGATGTAGTGGGATGATTGTTGGGTTGATCTGGGGTGTTATGACGTTGAGATATGGATGAAATTAACTCCAACTATTTTTGAAGGTTTATGTTGGAATTTCGCATGGTTTGGTTTTCCTCTTCCAAAGCTTGCAATCTCTCCTGGAGTATAGCTAGTTGTGATGCTACTGGATCATGTGTTTTTTCATTGCTTGAAGCCATAAGTGATTGTGTTTTGAGTATTGTTGAATGTGAGGTCTTCGCTTGCTATGAATCGTTAAGGCCCCATGGTGGGCGCCAAATTATGGATGTTGGATTTCGGCTGAGGTCCACAATCGATAATTTATAGGTTGTGGGCACTAGCGATCCTACAAAATAAAGTAGAATGAGCGGGAGTATACTGCCCACCGGTGTGGTGGGTGTCGGGGGCACTCCGATGCTCAAGTCAGTAGTGTGTAAAGAGTAGTGAATAAGTAAAAATGTGAAAGTAAGGTTTTCTATTACCTTAACCTTCTTTGGGTGGCCGTGAGGGCGGAGGAAAGTGTTTAGGAAATATGAAGCTCTGAGAGTTTATATCAGAGAATAGAGGAGAAACTTAGAAAGCTCAAGTATGAGAGTTCAGACTCCGATGTCATGTTTCTTGAATTACGTTGCTATTTATAGGTGAAAATGATCGTCTTTAGCAGCTGGCATAAGTCCCACAACGTGCCCAGACACTTGATAAAAAGTTTGAGCATGTGAGAATATGCCTTGTGTTAGGCAAAGTGGGGAAATGTGGTTGAAATAATAATAAGGTTTTGTCTTTAGGCTTATGGCTTAATTGTAATCCAATAATACTGAATTTTTTGGGCCTAGTCTTTATTTTCGGGCCTTGCATACTGTTGGGTTTGAGGTGAAAAGACGGTTTTGCCCTCGGTCTAATGTTGGACCGTACATTTACTACTCTAGCAGAACTCTAAATGAAGCTCAACTCAAATATACAACCACTGAAAAGAAGTTGATTGCAGTTGTATTCGTTTTTGATAAATTATGATCGTATCTGCTGGGTCTCAAAGTGGTGGTCTATACAGATCATTCAGCAATTAAATAACTGATCGTGAAGAAAGATGACAAATCTAGATTGATCTGTTGGGTGCTTCTACTGCAAGAATTTGATGTGGAGATCCGAGACAGGAAATGGACAGAAAACCAAGTGGCAGATCACTTATCGAGACTTGAGAATGGAGAAACAGCTGGCAATGAACTGACAAGCAAAGAAACTTTTCCAGAAGAAAAGTTGTTTTCCATGAAACAACAGGATGTCCCTTGGTATGCTGACTATGTAAACTACATAGTATCGGGAAAATGGCTGTTGGAATGAACACATCAACAACGAAAGAAGTTCTTCAAAGAAGTCAAACATTATGTCTGGGATGAGCCGTACCTGTTCAAATGCTGTGCTGATCAATTACTAAGACACTGTATTCCACAAGAGGAGGTCAATAATGTTCTGCAGCATTGTCATTCATCACCATATAGTGGACACTTCAGCGGAAATAAAACTGCTGCCAAATTCCTACAATCAGGTTTGTTCTGGCCCACTCTGTTTAAAAATGCTTACTTATTTTCTCTTCAATGTGACAGGTGCCAGAGAACGAGAAATATTTCGAGGAGAAATGAAGGACCTCTGCAAAATATTCTGGAAGTGGAGATATTTAATGTATGGGGGATTGATTTTATGGGATCATTTGTTCCATCATTCGGAAACATGTACATACTAGTTACAGTAGACTACGTCTCCAAATGGGTTGAAGCAATAGCACTGCCATCAAATGATTCAAAAGTGGTGATAAAATTCCTTAAAAAGAATATTTGCACCCGCTTTAGAACACATCGGGCAATTATCAGTGATGTAGGCACACATTTTTGCAACAGATACTTTGATGCACTCCTATCTAAATACGGAGTTACTCATAAAGTTGACACTGCCTACCATCCACAGTCAAATGGACAGGTTAAAGTTTCAAACAAGGAGATCAAAAGAATCTTGGAGAGAACCGTTGGATCAACAAGGAGAGACTGGTCTACAAAACTGAATGATGCATATGGGCCTACCGAACAGCTTACAAAACACCCATTGGTATGTCCCCAAATCGAATGGTGTTTGGGAAAACGTTCCATCTGCCAGTGGAGCTTGAACACAAAGTGTACTAGGCACTGAAGAAGTTAAATCTTTATCCACAACCAGCAGGAGAAAATCGACTCCACCAACTCAAAGAATTTGAGGAATTTCGCCTACAGGCTTATGAGAATGACAGATTATACAAAGAAAAGACCAAGAAATGGCATGATCAAAAAATAGTGTGCAGACAATTGGAACCAAGGCAGCAGGTGTTGTTATATAATTCGAGGTTGAAACTTTTCCCTGGAAAGTTGAAATCAAGGTGGTCAGGTCTATTTGTGATTACTCAGGTTTTGCCATATGGCACTGTTGAGTTACTTGATCCCAACACCAACGAAACATTGAAAGTTAACAGTCAGCGTGTCAAGCACTACTGGGGAGAATTATTTGAGCGACAAAAAGAAAGTGTCACACTTTCAGATCCAGCCTAACGATCGGGAAATCATGTCTAGCTGACGACGTTAAACTTAGTGCTAGCTGGGAGGCAACCAATGCAATTTGTGTATATATTCATATTTGGTGTGTTTTATTTTTTGTGTTTAATTTGGGTAGGAAAACTCACATTTCAGGATGGAAGACGTTCTCACAAATATTCACAAGCAATTTCCTTCTCTCCCTCAAAACTCTCTGATGAAAGTCTATAAAGCTCGCTTGGAACGAATGAGACTGCTGATGATCAAAGGTATTCCTAATGACATTCGTTGGATTATTGAAGCACGGGTCCAATTGTCAGGTGAGTCCTGACTCTTTTGTTTCATATTTACCTGGTTTAGGAAGAAGCACCTATGCTAAAAAGAGAAGAGCTAAAAGAATGGGTGTTCGCTATAAATTTGCACGCATGACATGTAATACTCATTTTCGTTCTTTAAGAATGGTGTCTGATAACCGTGAAGATAAAATTAAATTCATTAGGGATGGCTTGATTAAGGAGTCTTTGGATGACATATCTAAGACTCTTGAGACGCATTCTAGTGGATATGTGCATCATGCAATTCACATGTTATATACACAATTTATACATAATTTCGAAAAGAAAGACCACAGTTAAGTATCGAGAATCTGACTTTAAAAGACCTTGTTTGCCAATTTATAAGAAAATTAGATGGGAAGCTTGTCCCTGACGCATAGACATCATTCAAGCTGTTACTTCCTGTAAATATTACTTCATTTTTGTCTTTAACTAATAATTGTGATTTGTTTTGTTATTTTCTTTTATTTTCTCCGACAAGATCCAGACTTTTTGACTTTCACGATATGTTTTACTGATTAAATAATAATTGTCATCTGGCAGGTACTAGTGCTATTATTACTCACCCTGTTTTTCAGGTGTTATAAATTCAACTCATCATTGCACTCTTGAAGGCATCCAGATTTGAGAAAGAAACATAAAAAATGAAAGATACTTCAAGAAGACGAGTTGTAAACATCTGTGTGTTTTGCGGTACTAGTGTTGGTTCTGAGCCAGAGTTCGTTGAGGCAGCACATGAATTGGGTCCAGTCATAGCTGAAAGGAATACGCACTTAGTATATGGCGGTGGCAATCTTGGACTAATGTGGATCGTTTCAAGGGCTGCACATGAAGGAGGCAGTCAAGTCTTGGGAATCATCCCAAAATCTTTGGCGGAGGCAAATCTTATAAGACCATCAAACGGAGAGGAACTAATCGTGCCAGGTATGTCTGAATGACTAGTGGAAATGATTAACCGTGCTTATGCTTTTATTGCTTTGCCAGGTGGCTTGAGCACAATGGAGGAAATTTTTACAGTGCTATCTTGGGCAAACTTGAACATACACCAGAAACCGATTGGATTGTTCAACGCTGATGGATTTTATGATTTTCTTTGTGTATTTCTTGATGATGCCCGGAGAAATGGATTCGTGTCAAAAACCTGTAAAAGAAATCCTATTCACTGCCAGAACTGCCCATGATTTAATTGACCAAATCTTAGCCTTTGAACCACAAATTGACCCTATCCTATTGAAGATAATCGGGTCTGATAATGATCGTGGTAAAAAGCGACGGATAAATCTGGATCTTAACCTTTAATTTTAGATGTAGAATTTCAGCTAACCAGGTACTATCTTCTAAACTCTTCTTCTACTTTTTTTAGACATTGGGGACAATGTCTCATTTAGGTTTGTGGGATGGAAATAGTTGACTAGTATCTTGTTTTTATTGTGTTGTTTTTATTTGATTTTTAGTCTAAAATTTTCAAAACAAAAATTCAAAAAAAAATTAAAAAATTTTAAAAAAATAAAAAATATATATTGTGTTTTTGTGTTTTTAATTTGATTAATTATGTGAAATTGGTGTAAGATAGCTGTGTAAGGAATTTCCACTCCTGAGACGTATCTCAACCTAGTTCGTAACAAGTTAAATATTTGTTTATTTTCTTTTGAATTATTTAATTTGTGAATTCTCCATAAACTGACTAAAATGGATCTTCATACGCTCAGTTGACAGGTATTATCAATATACATGGTAACATACGGGCATGAGTTATAATTGAAAAGTTCGTAATATTCAGTGCTCTAGTTTAATTGGAGGAAGCATCTAAAAAAGAAATGGAATAAAATAATAATAATAATAATAATAATAATAATATCTGAGATCTGAGAAATTAAGTCTGTAGGGGTGTTTTAACACCTAGTGCCCTAAAGCCAACTGGCTTGGGAGTCACTGGCCCAAAGCTCGCTACATGGATTGAAGATGTTATAAAAATAAAAAGAGACATATGAAATCCGAGTAATAAGTCCGTATGGGTGTCTTAACACCTAGTGCCCTAAAGCCAACTGGTTTGGGAGTCACTGGCTCAAAGCTCGCTACATGGATTGAAGATGTTGCTTTATTTATTTTAAGTAAACAAAAAATTCTGAAAAATATTCCATTGCTAAAAAAAGGTGTGAATTCTGATATAACTTTAGGACAAAAATATTACCCTCTTTTCAACTACACTTATAAATATTGTGGGCACAATGAGTTGATTAATACTTTGTTGGTTGTGTATATGGAGAATGGTAAAAATAATCGGAGAATTTACTTATTCGGTAATTTAGAAAGAAAGAAAGCAAATTTTAACTTGGATAAGAAGTTTCACTTGTTTAGTCACTAACTTGTTTATTCTCTTTTCTCTTGTCTTTTTACTTTTGTGTGCATTATATTGACGTTTGTGGGTATCGTTGCTATAAGCCCTCACGAGACTACAACTCGTCCACTAGGGACACCTAGGGGTTTAAAGACTTGTTGCATACGCTAAATGCAACCGTGATCCCTACAAAAGTGGCTTAGTTTAATTTTATTTTAAAGATGTTTATGTTATTTTGTCGTTTTGCTCGAGGACTAGCAAAATGTTAGGTTTGGGGGTGTGATGAGTGGTAAATAGATCACTATTTCCCACTCCATTGACTTAATATTTTGTATAGTTTCTTGAATTTTGTGAATATTTTGATATATTTTGTGGTATTTTGTAGATAAATAAAATCACAGGACTCTCTGGAATCAATTTGGGGCCAAAACAGTGGAAAACTGACAAAAAGGGAAAAATGTAAATTTCCTGCTAAAATGCGTTGTTTGCTAAAATACGCCGTGCTAAAATACGCCGTCTACTAACGTGTGCCGGAGACTGCTAACGTGCGCCAAAAATGTGTCACCATCACATGCTGCCGACACTCATCATTGAAACACGTCATTTCTTACGTCATACTGACATCAGCATCGCAACACGTAAACCCTTACCCGTCGCGACGCCAAGCCAATAATTCAGCTAATAATTCTACCGATGCCATGTGTCACCATCTCCGCGAAGATCGTGCCATGCGTCCAACATCAACGGCGCATCGTGACGCGCAAGGTTGCACCCGTCGCAACGCGGAGGCATAAAATTTCCCTATAAATTGAGGCCGGATTCCAGTTGTAAACTCATACTTTCTTCTAAGGAATTCCTTAAAAATACTAAGAAGATTGTATCTTGTTTGTTTATTTACAGCTTTCTGTAATTAATTTTATTTACTTTTCGCAATAGCACTTTCTTTTCTTTACTTTTTAGTCTTTTACTATTCAACATGAGTAGGTAACTCTCTTATGCTATGGTGAAAGGTAAGCTTTTATTACTAATATTTAGATTAATCTCCTTTAATTATAATATATAAATTATTTAAAACCTGACTTAATAGGATACCGCCTTTATGGTCAGTTGGACTTAATAAAATTGGTTTTAACCTGACTAAATTGGATACCGCTTGTATGGTCGGTTGGAATTAATTATAAATTTGACTTAATCAAGATACCGTCTATATGGTCGGTTGGTAATTATCACGCAAAGTTAATATTTTATAATAAGGGAGATATCTAAAATAGAAGTAATAAAAGTGGATCATCTAACCCCCAACATTTTCTTTTATTATATTTTTACCTTTTTAATTTCCAGCATTTACTTTATGTTATTTACTTTATTTAAGCTTTTACTAGCCTTAGATATGTGGCGTAACTAAACGCGTTATCTGGGGTTGTGATGAATTCCAATATCACCGGTTTATAAGGGGTTATTTTATAGTTTGGGTAATATAAAGGTTTATTTATTAAGTCTTAAGCTTAATGCTTCTTGTTAACTGGCTATTAATAAGATTGATGTGGTAAACTTAAAATAAACTTGACAAAAGAATTTTAGGTTTTAGCCTTAGACTTAATAACCCACGATCTTCCTTAAGGATAGATAACCCTTTAATAAATTTCCTTACATGATAGACATATACCTGTCGGGTGGAGGTAGCCACAATTGGAACTTAATCTTAATGAATTCAGGTAACTTGGTTAACATAGACATATGATTAATTGGGTTACACTGGGTATTTGCATATGATCATCGCCATAGGCTTTTGCATAATTTCGTGTTCCAGGTTAGTAAACCAATATATTACACAAACATGAAATAACCACTTCATCTTTAAAAGATATTGGAAGGATTCACAACCCTGGATAGTTTAATAATATTGAATTTTCCCTTAAATTACTTTCGCACTGTTTTATTTATTCGTCTTTAGTTGAAAATCACCATCCAATCAAACAACCAATCTATTAGATACTCGTAAACATTTGACTTCATAAATTAATAGTTTATGTATTAAGTCCTCGTGGGATCGATACATTCATTCCACTTGAACGATACCTGCGCTTCCGTTATACGTGTGTGATTACGCCAGTCATACCCTAAGCTATATGATATGTTATTCAAACATTTCGAATTAAACATACATACAACATAAAAAATAATTTTGCATTGGCCTGGCTCTTATTTTTCCTATACTAATCTAATTAGTACAAAAAATTCTCAAGGCCTGGTCTTCAAATCTTTACTCTATGGTGGTGTTAGCTCCTTTTGCGACTTTGGTGCTCCAAATTACAAAACAATTGAAGTTTTACGTAGGAAAATTAAATTAAAATATTTGTAAAGAATAGCCTTATGAACTTACATCACAAAACCAAAACCAATATAAAATAAAAGCGAGAAACATTTATGACCAATGTAAAAATCCATTCATTACATGAATCAACAATAACTATTCATCCCATGAATATTATTTTGTACAAACTCATCTAAACATGCATACTATTATTTATAACTCAAATAAATAAATAAAAACATTAATTTTAATTGAAAGAAAAGGTTTAAGAACACTCTTCAACCTCGCTCTTGATGCCAATTGTAGGAACCACTTTCCTAGCGCAGTGAAAATACGTTCCGCACCCGGGATCGGACTAGAAATTTTTTTCTGCCATTATCTTCTTGAGGCCGAATCTAACCAGCTATTCAACTGAAATTTTGCTTACATTTTAAACAAAATTTCAGCAATGGCCAGCCCCCTAACAGCGGCACAAAACTGAACTATTTTGGATCTGAAATGTGCCCAGCTCACTGTCCAAATCAGCCCTTATTTGCGTGAATAGCCTCTATATTTCAGGTCTGATTTTCAGTTAAAACCATCCCCAACACATTCCTAAAACACCCCTATTTGTTCCCAAAAAAATCTGGATCAAAAAGAATTTGAACTGAGCCCCGTTGCACACTTTTTGATGGCGACAGTGAGCAAAATCTGATCACTGCCATTTGGTATGTAGATTAGAACGAGATAATTGTTAGGGTTGGTGCTCCGAGTGGCAATCCGGATCGTATTTATGTCCGATTCATTAATACGAGCGATTCAATTTTCCATAATATTACTAATTTTACTGGTAGCACCCTTGTCTTTTATACACTTATTCGATCTAATCTGATTACTATGAGATCGAAACCGAATCTGGTTCAGTGATACATGTATATTAGACAAAGACCATAGGATTTACAATATAGTGCGCAGTTACAACGTAGTTTGTAATTGACATTGGGAAGTGCACTATTAGTTGTATATCCTTAAATAAAGTTCCTAGTCAAGATTTACTAACACGGGTGGGTTAGTAAAATCCGCTGAGACCAGTACATGTCGTATATCGTGACTTGGTCCGATGGTTTATCCCAGTGAACCATGAGTCTCGGGAGACTCATATAGACATATAGGTGTTTATTTGATAAGATACTGAATGACTCACTGAAGGTTTCCTAATAGATGGTATACCAACGTCAATAGGAAACTTCTCGAGTTGAGCGAGCATAGTGGTCCTTCGACTTGAGATACCACAGTGGGATATATGAGTTATCCTCCACACTTTGATGGCAGTCACGTCAACGATCTATTCATGATCAGACCTCCGCCTGTTTGTTGGGTGTGGACTGATGCTTATGATATCCAGTGCGTATTAAGATATGATCCGCCAGTCCTGTGTACAGGGCATAGGCATCCTTACGTGTTTACGATCTAGTAAATCCATGGCCGTGGTTTAACGTCGGAAACCAGTTCCGAGTGTTATTTAGAGATCGTAAATTAAAAGTCGACTGTATTATACCGAACGGATTTGACGTTCTAATCTATATCCCAGGTATAATACGGATAGCCTGTGACGGAGGGATTATATGTATGCAGTGACCTCGCCTTGTATAGTTTAGCGAGATTATCCGTGGTCGTCATAATCCATGAGTGGGTGGATTATGGACACGAAATTGGATTTCGTGACGGATAGACCTAAACTTAAAGAGTCCCACAATATGAAGTGTACTCGTTGAGCACTTGGGCAACTCGATATGAATAATACGGATTATTCATAATACTTCAAAGGAATAAGTGAGTTAATTCTGATCGTTTAATCGTTAAACGACAACACATGTAATGATGGGATTTTGTCCGCTAAAAATTATTGTGTATTTGTATTTGATACATAATGCGATTAGATACACATTAATTATTTATCAAATGAGATTTGGACACATGCCATAAATAGATGTATTTATAATTTAATGTAAATAAAAATACATATATGTTTATTATTTAATTATCTAGTTATTAAATGTTAAATAATCAAATAATTAAATTTTCAAACCTTATCCATTTTTCATTATGCATATGATACATGGTGATTTATGATTGGTAACATATGGCATGGAATTAAACACACTTTATTTGTGTCCAATTTTGATTGGATGTTGTAAAGTAAATTGAATTCTATTTGATAAATTTAAAAAAAGGCAAAATTGCCCCAATTTCTCTACATGTTTCGGTCAACACAAAGATAAAAAGAAGATGATTTGATTTTCTCTCTCTTGTTGATCTCTTCATGCCTGAGAACCTCAAAGCTAAAAGGGTGAAAATGGGTTTCATTTTTGCTTGATGTTTCAAGCATAAACAAAGAAGAAAATCAAGAAAAATGGCAAAGGAAATTAGGAGATTTAAGGTATTTCTTCAAAACCTAAGCTTTAGAAATTTGTTTCATGTTTTCTTGGTGATCATTTGAGATCTAGGGTTTCTTCTTTGTTGCTAAATTTGGGGCTTTTGGTTGTATTGGTTGGAATTGGAAGTCATTTGCATGTGTGAAGTGTTAAGGAACTAATTAGTGTAATTATGGTTCAATTTTGTTCAAATTATTGTTGGACAATATGTTGCCATTCTAGAGTGATATAACCACTCTTGTAACACCAAGAATTTTTCTTGGGTGCTTCATGTGTGGTAGCTTTGATTTGGTGTTAAGATTAATTGATTTAGTCTTGTAAAAAAATGGATTTAAAGCATGTAAATGGACTGTTTTACTGCCCAGATCAGATCTAGAATATCTGATGATTTTTTGATGAAAATAATGTCTTATGAATGTTATGGATGCATTTTGGGAGTTATAAAAATTGTCAGAAATTGTTTCCGACTTGAAATAAGCGAAAACGGCAAAAAACGGTGTTACCGGGTGGATTTTGAGCCAACGGGGTGACGGCTGTCCAAACAGTGAATCTGTCACTGTTCAGGAAGCCCGTGAACTGCCCCGAGACTATTGGAGATGACCTGGGTAGTTTCCATCAGTGTCGGGTAGTCGGTTCGGTCAAAAACGTATTTTTAGGCAATTTTGCGGAAAAACGATTTCCGTAAAAGTTTCGCGCGTTTTCACCATATTTATGTTGATATTTGATATTGAATAAATAGTTTTAGGTGAAATATGAATAAATTATTCATATTAGATATTGAATAATTAATTCGGTATTTTGAAATAGTTTTAAAATATGATGTCGCCCGAACCCGCGCTTTCGCTGCGCCCCATCGCCCAAAACCCCAACAATAATGAATTTGGTTCGACACCAAATAGCTTTCTGTGCTATATCTCATCACCAACAGAAAATAGGGTGGGCTATACTCACTATCTTATCTCTAAACACTTTAGAGAATAAGGTGTCACACAAAGGTTTTTGTTTTTTGTTTTTTGGTTTTCTTTTTCTCTTGTTTTCTTTTCTCAACACTTGAGAGAATGCTTAGAACAAAGAGAATGTGGCTAGGGGTAGAATGGCGTAGGTTAGGAAAAAAGAAAATCTAATTTTATTTTTATACCTAAGGTTTTTATTTCCAAAACCCTTGCCTTTCCTTCTCTCAAAATTTTGGCCCAACTAGGTTTTTTTACAAAAAAAATTGTAACATATCATTTACTTTCCATAAAGACAAAGATGTTACAAAATAAATATATTCTCACCTTTTAAAAAGGTGTAACTACTAAAACCAATTCAAGGGTTTCCAAAACCCATATTTGGAAATTCCAAATTTAACCTTTATTAAATTATATATAATATAATTTAATAACTTATAGTAAATAATTATCTCATAATCATTTATCATAAAAATCATATATTAAACTTTAATATATAGTTTCAAGTGTGACAAAATAATATTATTTAGCAAATTAATAATATATATTATACATATGTGAGTATATAATTGGACTATACAATTATATTTAATCTTCTACAGTATATCGAGCTAGCACAGGGATCAAATGGACCTACGGTTCCGAGCTTCAATAATCTCGAAATATTAATTAAACTCTTAATTAATTATTCCAAATTATTAACTCCGGGTTATTCCACTAAGAACTCGAAGCTCCACTCTCGTTACCGTATATAGATAAATTAAGTCGAACCACATCGGGGTACATCGATATAGTCATTACAAACGAATTGGCTCTTCACGAGTATCTCGTAATTATAGCCGGGTCATAATGTTCGTTATACCCCTCTAATTATTTTTACCTTAAGTACCATTTATTCTCTAATGAACCATATTAATTCATAACCATATGAATGTTAATCTTTCTATTCGTAATAGGAAGACTCGAATGCTCTAACCGTTCAAGTACCGAATCAACCATTAAGGAATATACTCCTCTACTTCTAGCAATAAGGAGTGAACTCCATATCTATGTTAAATGTCCCCAGCTACACACTAAATCATGTCCCCAAAGAACGTAGTTTTTGGTCATTATTGCTATACCAACCTCATATTTGTAAATCAAATGACATAGCCTATCGTGAAGGAGTTCGTAGTACACTCAGGATTCAGATCAATTCATGTATGACCATCTAGAAGATCGAAATGAATTTCTTTATTTAACGGATTTAAATATTATGTATCCAAACCCTAATTCTAAATTTATGTCCAACATAAATATTTTGACCCAATCATAAGCAAATTTTGTTTATACTTCTAAAGCATCCGTACACAATTAATTAAACTAATTTCAACATCAAGTTATGTTATTATGCATCCAATACATAATTTAGCACTATAGGTCTCACTAATGACAATTCACTAATGAAAACATAGCTTTTGGAGAAGATCAAACTTACCTAACAAACTTGATTTCAAGACCCTTCTTCTCCTTGTTGGAATATTGTGGAGAACTTCCAAAGCTAGCAAGCTTGGTTCCAAGATCCAATCTTCTTCTCCATATTTTTGTAGAGAATTCCCAAAGCTAGCAAGCTTGATTAAAAGATCCAATCTTCTTCTCCTTGCTATTGTATAAAATTTCCAAAACTTCTCAAACAAAAACTTTTACTTAGGCTAATTTCTCTAAATCCTTATTGTTTTAGCTTCTCAAGCTTGATTAAAAACTTGCTCAAGCTTTCCTTTTATAGAAAAACTTAGGTAATTTTAAATTAATAAAAGTTTTAATCAATTTTTATGTGGGCTTAATCCAATTTGTCCAAATATGTATAATTAGGTGTGACTAATCACTTCTGTCTATCACTTGGATTTCATCCAATTAAATCAAGACAAATTAAATTAATGGATTAGTTATATGTCTACCACTTTGATTTAATCAAATTAAATCAAGCCAAATATACCTATAATTATATATTTGTAATTACCAAAATATCCTCCAATGGTAGATATATTTATGACTTCACAACAAAACTCTTGTGTAATTTTGGATTAATTCAATTAATCCAATTGGGTCAAAGTAAATAATTAATGTTATCCAATAACACTTAATTATTTTAGTGTATAATATCAAATATTATCGGTTATCCAAGTGCTCAACAAGTACACTTCATATTGTGGGACTCTCTAAGTCCAGACACATTCGTCATATAAGTCTATCTTATATGTACACAATTCAGCCACCTCCAAATTCGTAAAGAACACGAATGACCTTTCTGAACTATACAAGTCGAGGTCATGACATATGTTTAACAATCCCTCTGTCATAGGCTATTCGAGTTATACTTAGGAAACATAGATTTCATCGTCAAGTTTCTGAGGCGCACATCTCATTTCGACATGTCCACGAGTCTTTAAAACTAATCAGAAACCATGTCTGATATATGCGATCCACCCTAGGTGATCGGCTTTGGCCAAATTCTTAAGAATCGTGAATTACTCACATGGATACCTAAATCCCTTATGGTACACATACGGGTTGGATCATATCTTGATATGCACTTGATTAACGAGTGCATCGGTCCACACCCAATGAACATCTAGCGATTAGACCATGAAAGGTCTCTGATATATATGGCATTAAAGTGTGGAGGATCACACATAAAATCAATGTTATCTTATAGTCAAATGGAAATTCCTATTAACGGTGGTGTATACTTCCAACTATTAGGAATCATCTGTAAGTCATTCAGTATTCGCTCCAACGAATACCCATATGTCTATACGAGTTTCCTTATCTCATGGTACATTGGGTTAAACCATTGGAATTTCAATTCCAATATACAACATGTGCTAGTCTTCTAGGTTATAGGAATTCGACCGTATTTCAAAACCAACGACTATGAATATTTACTTTAAAAATAGTTTATAATAGTAATATTATCCCAATGTCAAACCACTCAGTGTCTAGTATTACCACATGACTTTTTTAATGTCGATGTCATTCTCAACATATATATATATATATATCAATCTAATATGAATAATGACATTACCATTAATAAATGTTAAAATAAAAATGTAGTTATTTTATTAATAAATAATAAAATATAATGTACAATACATTATTCTTATTGGCGCTCCAAGCACCAACTCAACGAACTCCCACTTGCTCAGTGCTAATCCAGATGGTACCAAAGTCTCATCTCCTCCACATGTTTATCGAATAACTTAGGAGGTAAGGCCTTACTGCTATGTTGTCTTGTCCTTGAACCTTTAAGATCATTATTTCTTTTCGTTCAATAATCACTCTAATCACGCGATATTTTTTTTTCCACGTGTTTAGATTTGGAATGCGTTCTCGGCTCCTTAGCGTGCGTAATGGCTCCGTTATTATCACAATATAGTATGATCGAATCTGCAATACTTGGCACAATGCCAAGTTCTGTGATAAAATTTCTAATCCAAACAGCTTCTTTAACAGCTTCTGAAGCCGCTATAAATTCTGCCTTAGTGGACGAAACAACTATTCATCCTTGCTTTGAACATCGCCAACTAACTGCACTACCATTAAGGGTAAATATGTATCTGAATGTAGACTTTCTATTATCTGGATCTCTCTGGAAGTCGAAGTCTGTATAACCCTTAAATTATAGCTCATCTTCTCCATATATGAGAAACTTATCCTTAGTACCCTTAAGATATTTCAGGATATGTTTCACGGCTGTCCAATGATCATTACCCGGATCAGATTGATATCGGCTAGTAATATGAACTCTGAAACTGATATCAGGTCTTGTACATAGCATAACATATATAATGCTTCCAATACAAGAAACATATGGCAAATTAGACATTCTAACTCTCTCTTCCTCAGACTGAGGTGCCATTTTCTTTGAATGATGTCTGTCATATCGGAAATGTACATTTACTGCCTTGCAGTTGGTAAAACCATACATTTCTAACATTTTATCTTTGTACGTCGATTGTGACAATCCTATAAGCTTCCTAACTTTATCCCGGTAGAGCCTTATACCCAATATATAGGAAGCTTCACTCATATCTTTCATGGAGAAGTTCTAGCAAAGTTAGGCTTTCACACATTGCATCAATCATTTATCATTCCCAATGATAATGATATTGTCTACATACAAAACAAGGAATACTATCATGTTCCCAATAACTTTCTTATAAACACGGTTCTTCCTCGTTCTTGATGAATTCAGATAATCTAATTATCTCATCAAAATGAAAATTCCAGCTTCGAGATACCTGTTTAAGTCCATAAATAGACTTCTGGAGCTTACAAACCAAGTTTGAAGTCTCACTGGATACGAAATCATTTGGTTGTTCTATATAGATATCCTCCTCGAGGAATTCATTTAGGAAAGCGGTTTTCACATCCATCCATCATATCTCATAGTCATGATATGCAGCAATGGGTAAAAGAATCCTAATGGATTTTAGCATGGTTACTGGTGAAAAAGTTTCCTCATAGTCAATCTCAGGATGTTGAGTGTAACCTTTCGCTACTAGTCGGGCCTTAAAGGTTTCCATATTTCTATCAGGTCATCGATTCCTTTTATAAACTCATTCACAACCAATAGGTTTAATTCCTTCGGGAAGTTCAACTAAGTCCCAGACTTTATTGTCATGCATAGAATCCATCTCAGACTTCATGGCATCCTATCATTTTCCCGAATCGATATCCAATATCGCTTCTTTATACGTAGTCAGATCTGTTTACTCCTAGAGGAGAACATCAAGACTTGTATCATATGTTAAAAACAGTCTCTTAGGAGGCCTTGATATTCTATTCGACTTACGTAGAACTTGTGTTGTAAATCCTTCACCTAATTGGATCTCTGGTTCCATCTCAGGTTCTTTAATGTTGTGATCAAACTCATCAAGTTCAATCTTCCTACACCGCTCAAAAATTCATTTTCAAGAAAAGTAGTAAAACGAGCAATAATTACATTTCGTTGCTCAGAATCATAGAATTGATATCCCAAAGAATTTTCAGGATATCTAACGAACCTGTACTTATTGATGGGGTTTTATGACGGAATATCGGTAACGCAGCGGAAACGCGGAAAATCAAAATTTTCCGATTTCAAAACTTTTTCTCGGATTAATTAAATAAACTTATTTATTTAGTTATCCAATTATCAAATTCTGAAAAATTACACAAGAAATCATTTTTTTTTAGTAATTACCGAATTGCCCCATAACTTTGCAAATTTATCATTTTAATATGATTTTGAACATATCAAATACATCAAAATCAGATTTGCAACAAATCCCTAAATTTTAGTCCAAAGCCGTGAGCCACTCAAAATTTTCAATTAATTGCAATTTTGGTCCCTTTAGTTTAAAACATGCCAAGATCAAATCCAATCAATCCAAAAATTTACATGCATCATATACATACCATAATGCATCACATATATGAAAAGCCCTACCATAATGCATCACATATATGAAAATCCCCAAATTTGGAGTGGGTTAAGAACCCTAATTTTTAATTTCATCAAATTGTCCAATTTTACCAAATCTTTAAAATCCAACACTTTAATCCATTCAATACTTCACTAATCTAGCCTCACCACTTTGAAACAACTCTAGAACAATTCTAGGTCACCAAGGAGTGGCTTACCAACTCTAGAATGGCAACTTGATTTTCTAAAAATCAAAAGTAAAGCTTGAAACCATTTTAAGCTTACTTACATGCATCAATCTTTCATCAAAGTTCACAACCAAAATAAACACAAACAATAAGAAGAGAGACAACACCAAAGCAACACAAAATGATGCTAAGCATGTTAGAAATAATTTTCATATTGAAGACTTTGAAGAATAACTTACAAAACCATGATTTTCCAAGCCATCTTCCTTTAGCCTTCAAGCTTTTCTCTCAACTACTTTTGTATTATGTTTGGTGTCTAATGAACTTGTTCTAACCCTAAAAAAAAATGAAATGAAACAATTTATACTTCCACAACTTGCCTTGGCCGAAATTGGTGAAAGAAATAAATAAATATCTAGATATTTTATTTCATTTAATTTTGCTTTTCCAACTTGTAAAAGTCATCATCAACCATTTAATGATTTCCTTTAAAGTCAAAAAAAGTAACTCAAAAATATAACAATTATATTTAAATTAGGGTGATGGCCGAAAAAGGCAAAAGAAAAAGGAAATAGATATATTTCATTTTAAACAATTTAATCAAATATCTAAAGAAGTCAAAACCATTTTGACAACCGTTTCCTCTAAGTATAAAGTCAACAATTTACACTTATAATCATTTCCTAACTTTATCATTTGGTAAGATATTTATATTTTAATTATATTAATTATTCAACAATTAAATAATTAATTAATTAATCAAATACAAATATCTCAAATATATGTATTATATTTACTTTAAACATCTCAAATATATATATAAATGATATATGTCAAATACCTTTATTTGACAATTTATTAATGTGTATTTAATAATATCATATATTAAATACAAATACACATTAATTAGGAAATGACGGTTCGGCCCGTTTGCATGTATTTTTCGTTTAACAATTAAACGATTTATAAATAATCATCATTATTCATAAAAGTTGTCCTAGTGCTCTACGAGTATATTTCATTAGTGAGACTCTCTAGATTCAGGTATATCTGTCACAAAATCCAATTTCGTGTCCATAATTACCCACCCGTAAATTATGACGACCACAAATAAACTAGTTGAATCATATAGGTCGAGGTCATTGCATACATATAATCCCTCCGTCAAAGGTATCCGGATAATCCCAGAGTTAAAAAATGTAAACTTCAAATCTTTATAGGTATTATCTCGTCGACAATTCTATTAGAAATCTATAAATAACATTCGGAACTCATTTCCGAAGTATACTATAACTATAGATTTAACTGATTGCTAATCACATAAGGACTACCTATGCTCTGTACACAGAACTGACGGATCCTATCTTGACACACACAAGATATCCTGAGGATCGGTCCACACCCAACGAACAAACGGAGGTCTAATCTAAATAGATCGGTGACGTGATAGCCATCTAAGTGTGGAGGATGTCTCATACATCCACAGTGGTGTCTCAAGTCGAAGGACCACTATGCTACTCAACCCGAGAAAATTCTTATTGACGTTGGTGTACCATCCATTAAGAATTTTTGGTGAGTCGTTCAGTGTTTATCCACTATAAACACCTACACATCTATACGAGTCTCCCCAGACTCATGGTTCATTAGGATAAACCATCAGACTAAGTCATGATATACGACATGTACTGGTCTCAACAGATTTAACTAACCAACCTGTGTTAGTAAATCTTGACCAGGAACTATATTTGATAATATACATTTAGCAGTGTCACTTCCCAATGTCAATTACAAACTACCTTTGTAATTGTTTACTGCACTATATATTATCGGGCCTTTGTTTAATATATACATATCATTAAACCATATTTAGTTTCAATCTAATCGTAATTAGTTCGAATACGTATAAAAAACAAGAGGTGCAACCATAAAAAAGTAATATTATGGAAAAAAAGGAATTGATCGTATTCATGAATCAGACATAAATACGATGCAAATATGTATTCTCTATACTTTGACAAGATCAGAAATCTGATTGATATCAAAAATAGAGAACACGGATTTTCGGAAGACTTATCTGAGTCTACAATAGGCTCTATAAGCTAGCACACTAAACTGAGATCTCAGCAGAACACAAACTCTAGGGTCATTCCAGAATGAACTCTATATTAAATATCTCGTGTGTAACTCTAACGTATGCAGGACAATCCCAAATCTTTAAATATCTAATACTTGGATTTCTACTGTACCATATCTGAAATGGGGTCGTAGAAACAACTTTCGATGAAACTTTGTTAAATATGTGGGCAACAGTAAGTAAAGTGTAACCTCAAAGGTAATATGGAAGATCTGTATAGCTTATCATAGATCGCACCATATCCAATAAAGTATGATTTCTCCGCTCAGACACACCAGTGTGTTGAGGAGTTCATGGTAGGATATATTAGGCGAGAAACCCATTCTCCCTTAAATAACTTCTGAATTCGTCGCTCATGAACTCACCACCTCGATCTGATCGAAGGTATTTTATGAATTTCTTATTTTTTTCTACTTTATTTTAGAATATTTTGAATTTTTCAAATATTTCCGATTTATGTTTCATCAATTAAACATATTCATATCTTGACTTATCATCTGTGAAAGTCATGAAGTATATTAACCATCATGAGCGGCATGATTTAATGGGCCACACACATCACTGTGTATTAGCTCCAATAAATCTTCAACACGGTGTCCAACACCAAGAAATGAGGCCTTTGTCATTTTCCCTTGGATACATGACTCACAAATTGGATAATGATCTAAGGTAAGATTTTCAATCAAACCATCCTTAAATAATTTTGATAGACGTCTAACATCTTTGTGGTCCAATCTCATATGTCATAATTCAGTATTATTTTATTTTGATCTTTTACTTGTATTTTCCTCTATATTAAAGACATCTCGATATGTTTCCAAAATATAGTGACCATTAAATAAAGAACATTCACTTATCAAATAGTTGTATTTATCATATAAACATAAAGCACCATCTTTAATATTTATTTTATATCCTTCTTTATCTAATATCGGTAATGATATTATATGTCTGATAAGAGAGGGTACATAATAACAGTTATGTAAAAATAATTTACATCCATTAGGGAGATCTAGAATAATTGTTCTTATGGCCTTGACATCCAATGTCTCGCCATTCCCAACTTTAAGCTGGATCTCCCCTTTGTCGGTCTTTTTTAACTCTCATGACCTACAAGAAGTTGCAAATATGAGTGAGACTGCCGGTGTCTAACACCCATCCATTATTTGCATATAAGGCTAATGAGATATCAATAATAGGAAAAATATAAAGCGTATCTGAGGGTCCTGCTTTTCCTTTTAGCTCTAGACAATCTTTCTTCCAGTGTCCAGAGTTCTTGCAATGTAGACATGCATCACGAGTTACGTACGATCTTGTAGTCTTGTGTTTCTTGGAGTTTTTCTTTGATATCTTTCTTTCCCATTTTGATTTTCTTTGACTTTCTTGAAGTCTTCAAAGAACTTTATCCACCATAGAGGTACAAAGTGGGATTGCCTTTCTTCAAATCTTGTTCCGTCGTACGTAATATTTTATGAAGTTTCTTCATAATTGGTTTGCATTGAATGCATATGAAAATTTAACACAAAGCCAGTGTAAGTACCGGGAAAAAAAGATAGAATCAAATTACGGCCTAGCCGTTCATCAATCATTATGCCCTGTCGTTCCAAATATCAGATCTGATATATCATATTCAAAACATGGATGCTGACAGCTCCTCCATCCTTGAGCGTAGCATGGAAAAATTCCTTAAATCTCTGATATATTTCAATTTCTTGATTTTCCTCGAACAACTCTTTAAGTGTTCTCATAATGCCAAGCATCAGACACCTCTATGTACTGTCTTAGTCAATATGGAACCATCGATCCTAAAATGTAGGATTTCACCTTTAGGTTATCATCATTCCATTTTTCAAAAGTTTCTCGTTCTTCAAGAGTCAAATCATGATTGATTTCAATATGCAATTAATCAAGCGTCACATAGCTCAACTTCTCTGACTCCAAGACAAGGCGAATGTTCATTTCCAACTCAAAGTAGTTCTCGACTCCTTTCAATTTATTATATTCCAAAAGTTGCGCTAATAGATTTGGGGCAGCCATCTACCAGACAATAATTAAAAACTAGCAAAATATTTTTCATTTCAATATAAAAATACTGATATGATTATGAATTTTAAATCTATTGGATTAAGAAGTGTTACAGGTGTATACTTATCAATGTGCAATAATGAGCTTCGTAAGTACACCTTCATAATAATGGCGGTATTGGATGACTACGTTAACTCATCATGCTACATCTAATGTTTTACATGAGCGACCTAAGTTCCGAGCACTTATACCCTCACAATAATGATGGTATTGGGCATAAGTAGTAAGAACTCATTCATCTTCGTATTGACAAGACAGACCATTCAATAATGCTCCAACATTATTAATACTATTACTTAAAATAAAGTAATCACCTAATCATAGGAGATTTATGACAAGCAAGTCACTAACATGCTTGGGTCAAAAATAAACATTTAATTTAAAATATGCAATGCATATCCAATATGACTTATGCATAATCAAATTAAAATTATAGAGGCATAGATTTAAATACATGTGTTATATGGTTAAGACCTACAGTGATACCATTCTGTTGGGGCGAAAGTGGGACCCCTAAGGTCGAATCGGTGCCCCACTCATCAGAAGTGGGTCTAACTCATGGATATTAAGCATGGATGTATTTTTAAATAATTTAATGGAATACTATATCACATTACGAGTGTATAGGAAAAGTCGGGCTTGATCGGATTCCGGAAGCTCAAGAACGAGAGAAAACAAAAATAGAGGAGCGATACGTGCATGCACTGTGTGCACAGTGCATGCACACACCCCATTTTCTCTTTCTTTTCTTCATAAAGCATCGGCTCTCTTTCCAGAGAGTTGATGCAAATAGGGTGTTTTATTTTAATTGCTTCTAATCTTCCCTAAACACTTCCAAACACCCAAAATTAATTTTTAACATCAAAATCAATACCAACACATGTTATAGAACAAAATCTTATTTGTCAAAATATCAAATATTTTTACAAAAATATAAATTTATTCTAAATACGTACTTGAGTAAATTTTGAATCCAAAACACAAACCAAATTAGAATCTCACAATGAAATGACTCATTAACAATTCTAGGTCACTCAAAGATGGTCAAGTAATTCTAGAATAGTAGCCATAGCTCAAAGCTTTCATTTAGAGTTCCAAACTTTAATTTTAAATTTATCTCCAACATAAATATTTTGACCCAATCACTAGCAAATTGTGTTTATACTTCTAAAGTATTTGTACACAATTAATTAGCCTAATTTCAACATCATACTATGTTATTATGTATCCAATACATAATTTAGCGCTATATGTATCACTAATGATAATTCACTAATGAAAACATAGATTTTGGAGAAGATCAAACTTACGTAGCAAGCTTGATTTCAATATCCATTCTTCTTCTCCTTGTTGAAATATTCTGGAGAACTTCCAAAGCTAGCAAGCTTGGTTCCAAGATCCAATCTTCTTCTCTTTTTTGTTGTAGAGAAATCCCAAAGCTAGCAAGCTTGGTTCCAAGATCCAATATTCTTCTCCTTGTTGTTTTAAAGAACTTCCAAAGCTTCTCTAACAAAACTTTTACTTAGGCTAATTTCTCTAACTTTTGCTTATTTTAGTTTTCTCAAGCATGATTAAAAACTTGATCAAGCTTGTCTTTTATAGCAAAATTTAGGTAATTTTTAATTAATAAAAGTTGTAATCAACTTTAATGTGGGCTTAATCCAATTTGTCCAAATAAATTAGATGTGACTAATCACCTTTGTCTACCACTTTGATTTAATCCAATTAAATCTAGACAAAGATTAGTTAATGGATTAGTTATATGTCTACCACTTTTATTTAATCCAAGTAAATCAAGTCAAATACATTTATAATGACATATTTGTAATTACCAAAATATCTTCCAATGGTAGAAATATTTATAAATTTATAAGAAATCCCTTATGTAATTTTGGATTAATCCAATTAGGTCAAAGTAAATAATTAATGTTATCCAATAACACTTAATGATTTTAGTTTATAATATCAAATATTATCGGCTACCCAAGTGCTCAATGAGTACATTTCATATTGTGGGACTCTTTAAGTCCAGATATGTTCGTTATATAAGCCTAGTTTATATGTATGCAATTCGGCCAAATTCGCGAAAAACATGAACGACTTTTCTGAACTATACAAGTCAAGGTCATGACATATGTTTAACAATCCTTCCGTCATAGGCTATCCGAGTTATGCCTAGGAAACATAGATTTCACTGTCAAGTTTCCAAGGCGGACATCTCATGTGGGCATGTCCATGATTCTTTACAACTAATTAGAAACTATGTATGATATATGTGATCCACCCTAGGTGATCGGCTTTGGCCAGAATTTGAAGAATCGTGACTTACTCACATGGATACCTAAACCCCTTATGGTACACATACGGGTCGGATCCTATCTTGATACGCACTTGATTAATGAGTGCATCGATCCACACCCAACGTACATCTAGCGGTTAGACCATGAGAGGTCTCTGACATATATGGCATCAAAGTGTGGAGGATCGCACATAAAATCAATGTTATCTTATAGTCAAAAGATCACATATGCTACTCGATTCGAGGAAATTCCTATTGATGGAGGTGTGTACATCCGACTATTAGGAATGACTTGTGAGTCATTCAGTATTCGCTCCAACGAATACCCACATGTTTATATGAGCTTCCCTAGGTCATGGTACATCGAGTTAAGCCATTAGAACTCCAATTCCAATATACGACATGTAATAGTCTTCTAGGTTATAGGAATTCGACCGTATTCCAAAACCAACGACTATGAATATTTACTTTAAGAATAGTTTATAATAGTAATACTTTACAGGCCAAATTTGGGTCAAGGACAAAATCGTCTTTTCACTTCGAACCCAACAACAAACAAAGCCCAAAAATGGTAACCCAGCCCAAAATATTTAGCATTATTGAATCACAATGAAGCCAATAGCTTAATGACAAACCCTCATTATTATATATCAACTGCTCCCCCTCATTTTCCAAACACAAGCCATATTTCCACATGCTCAAACCTTTTTCATCAAATGCTTGGGCACGTTATGGGACTTGTGGCAACTAATAAAGTCAACATTCTCTACCTATAAATAGCAACACAATTCAAAACATTCTCATTGAAGCTTCATTTCTCAAACAGAGTTCTCTAAACCTATAAATATTAACCCTTCGCCCTCACGGCAGCCTAAAAGGATCAATGTAATATCAAACCTTGTTCTCCTCTTTATTTTGTTTACTGCTCCCTCATCTTTACTAACTTGAGCGTCGGAGTACCTATGACACCCACCACACCGATGGGCAGTATCCTCACTGCTCACTCTACCTGTGTTTTGCAGGATCGCTAGTGCCCCATACTACAAATTCTCGATTGTGGACTTCAGAAGAAAATCAGTATCCATAAATACTATCCCAATGTCGAACCACCCAATCTCCAGTATTACTACATGACTATTCTATGGTCGATGTCATTTTCAGTATATATATATATATACACTCTAATATGCATAATGACATTACCATTAGTAAAGGTTGAAATGAAAATATATTTATTTTATTAATAAATAATAAAATATAATGTACAATATATTATTCGGATTGATGTTCCAAGCACCAACTCCAATACTTGGAAACTTGATTGAGAACCAATCATTTTCCACACCATCTGTTCTATTTTATTGTCTTCAAGCCGCTTACGTTTCTGTTAAGCCATAAGAGGATCTACACTATACAAACTTGTCTGTATAGGCTTGTTCATTATGTCTGCAAGGTTCTCATTGGTGTACCTTCAACAATTCCACATTGCATTCTTCCACTACTTCACGAACAAAGTGGTATTGTACCCTTATTTGCTTTGTTCTTGAATAAAAGGCTAGATTCTTTACAATAT